>RAHM01000035.1:4249257-4411053 GCA_003713295.1 Parotia lawesii | reverse complement strand
AGGGTTGGGAGATGATGGCAGTGCTGTGCAGACCCTGGTAAGGGTTGGGAGATGATGGCAGTGCTGTGCAGGTCACTGGGAAAGGTTGGGAGATGATGGCAGTGCTGTGCAGACCCAGGGGAAGGCTGGGAGATGATGGCAGTGCTGTGCAGGTCACTGGGAAAGGCTGGGAGATGATGGCAGTGCTGTGCAGGTCACTGGGAAAGGCTGGGAGATGATGGCAGTGCTGTGCAGGTCACTGGGAAGGGTTGGGAGATGATGGCAGTGCTGTGCAGGTCACTGGGAAGGGTTGGGAGATGATGGCAGTGCTGCATAGACCCAGGGAAAGGTTGTGAGATGATGGCAGGGCTGTGCAGGTCACTGGGAAAGGTTGGGAGATGATGGCAGTGCTGCGCAGGTCCCTGGGAAGGGAAGGAGGTGTCTGGGAAGCTGTGGTGTGCTCTGGGCACTGCGTGTCTCGTGAATTACAGTCAGAGTGACTAAACCAATCCCTTCTCAAGCCATTGCCTGGCTGCAGGAGAGCTGGAAGCTGGAAATATGGGAGTTGTGTGCTTGAAGCTTCACTGATGATAAAATGGTCACTGGATAAAAGCATTATCCTAGGAGTGCAGAGATAACCAGATGTGTAATTTTTTTTTTTTTTTTTTTTTTTGTATTCACTCAAAACCCAGGGATGAAGACAGCTTAGATCTCTCAAATGATGACAATTACAATAGATAATTACCTAATATTGACTTTAACTCATCTCATTCTTTTATTTTCTCCTTCTCTCTGGTGTGCTTTGGGCATCTCCCTCCACTGCCCACRCACCTTGGTCTGTAAAACACAGGTGTGGAGCCTTCCTGGCCTGCTGTGAACCCAGCTCTGGGGTTTTAGGGCTGCCTGACTGGAGGTTTTTATGTAATTTTTTTCTTGTTTCTGCCTGCAGCGTGTGGAGTATTGTGTGCTTCTGCATGTCTATTGACCTCTTTTTGATTTATTTAATTGTTCTTGGGTATTGTATAAACAGGACAGGCTGGAAGCACTTCTCTGCTGTTTTGATGCCCAGAGTGTGCGCTGTCTGTAGGGGCTCTGCTTTATCAGACACATTCTTGGTAATGAAAAGTTTGTAAGCTGGAAACACACCCATATTTTAAAGTGCAATTATTGCTTTGCTTTCAGTTTGGCTACTGGCTTGATATCAAACTGAAAAAGAACCCAAAAAAATAAATTAGTGGTTGGGTTCGTATGAGTGAAATGTGACTGTGCTTTCTTACTGTTGTGTTCAGGTTTGCTTGGGTGTTTGCTTTCTGGGGTTTACCTTTTACTAATTTGCTCCTCACATGGTGGAAGGGAGTCAGTGATGGTTTAGGTGGGAGGGTTTTCTTTTGGCAGGATTAAAAACAAAAAAAAAAAGTGGAAAAGGGTAAAGTTAACTTAATATGGAAAGCTACAAAAGCAGTGCCACAGCATTTTTTCCAGTAAGCTTGGCACTCTTTGCTGAGTTTTGCACTATCCAGCCATTAGCAGGCTGGTCAATGCATTGCTTTATGAGGCAATTATTTCAGCATACTCTATTCAAAATACACATTAGAACTTAACCTTCTGAATCCTGAAGTAGCATTTTTATCACCCAACATTAGAAAAGAGTTGGAGTCAGCAATTTCCCTTTTCTTTTTATGATCTGGTGTCATTAATAAAGCATTGGGCTGGTAGCTTCTTACAATTCTCCAGGATAATTTGTGACACAAAAGGTGCTGCTGTGATACAGTTGTCTGTTGACTTATTCAATAGCAGGAGAAACATAGAAATTGTGTAAAAATAAAAATGAGTAAGGGAGGGGGAGAAAGAGCCCTTAAAACAAATGTACAACTGGTACATAGCATTTTAGGCYTGCTGCTGTTGGATATGCACAAGTAGAAATGGGAAGTTAATATGGAATTTCTAATTAGGGTCACATACTAATGAACTCCCCCTTCATGTTAGTTTTATGCCGCTTCAGAAATTTTTTATCATATGCTTAAAAATTTATGGCTAGAAACATTAATGAAAATGAGGCGTGAATTGGAAATTGTGCTATTATGGAGATGAGTATGGCCATGGCTAGGCTGATTTCTAAGGAGGGATCCTTTTATTGCCATTTTTTTTTGAGGAATGAGAAATGATACAAGTAGAATTAATGACTAGACATATTCTTTGCCCTGGCTTGGCTGAAATTATTATATTTAAAGTTATAAAAGCTGGATTTAATAAAATTTTGAATTAATTATAAGGGGAATTTTAATCGTAATTGGCAGTCTTCTATAAGAAATAAAACTGTAAATCAGCAGAAGGGCAAAATTAATACAGTGAAGTGGCTATGCTTCTATATGCCTATACATGTGTATATATTAAATATACATTATTAAATATTAAATATATTTATTTATAAGCACAGACATGCTCATACACATATAGGTATAGTGAACATTTTTMTGTGACTTTGTTGCTAAAGGCTATCTCCTTTCCTTGCTGCTTGACAGCACAATTGCTCTTAAGTTCTGTGGATGAATGTTTGGGTATAAATTTTCCAGAAGTGGCATTTTTGTCTCTGGTATCTTGTAAAAATCAATTGTGCTCGCTATTTAAAATGTCAAACCTCCAAACGCTACCTGTTGTATTGTTTCCTTCGGTCCCACTAAAATTATCATGCAATCTTGTATAAAATATATTGAAAACATCTGGTAGTCTGTCTCATTGGAATTGCCTTTGGAAATAGTCTAGTAACTTTTGACAGCTTGGCTTTACAAGGATATTGATTTCGCTGCGGCTTTATCATGGAAAACTGATGAATGGTCAAAACCTGAAAGTGACATAAAACCTGGTTTATAGTTTTTATACGAATCCGTGTAATAAAATAAAGTAGGTTTATAAAACATAGTAAGGTATGCCCTTGTGAAAACATTCGAGTTAAAAAAGAATTGTGCAGCATTTGTGTGTTGTGGATTACTCAGGCTGGGGACACCAGAAACATTCCCAGGCTTGGAAGGGATGGACAAAGGAAGGAATGTACTTATTGAAAACAATACCATTTGTTGCTARTAATTACATGATATCTGTGAGAAGGTAAGCTTGCACAGAGTACTGCTTTCGGATTTTAAACATTTCCTTCTGAAATAGGCTATTAATGCTGAACAGGAACCAGTGTGGAAAAATATTGTTTCCTCAGTCCAATAACACGGAGAAGTAGGCAGCAGAAACACAACTAACTGATGGGGCATGTAACATGGGAAACAGGAACTGCAATCTGGACAAGAAATACCTTTTTTGTAGAGCTGAGGAACTGAACAGGAAGAATTAGAAACAACATTGGCCATCTGTATTGCACCAGCTGCAACAAAAGGAAGTAAGGAAAATATAGGAAACTAAATTGATTTCTTTCTGGAGGAAGTAATTACTTCACTGGTCAATTAAATATAAACACAATGATAAGGTGTTGAAGTAGAAACACTCGTGTCAGTCCTGCAGAAGAGTGAATTCTGTGTGTACAGAATCCCCTGAGGGCTGGAGCTACACGTTCACCTACAGTCCAGCTGGGTCCTGCTCTTCAAATAGGGGGAGAGAGATGGAGAGGCATTCTTTCTCGATCTCAGTAAGAGAGGTCTGAAAAGAAATGGCTTAATAAAATGGCTGGTTTAATAAGAGAATAAAAAGAGGAATAGCAATGGGGAGTAAATCTAGCATCCTTTCCCATGGTAGGGACCCTACACTGGTGTAGGATTGGATGGATGCTGGACGGGAGTCCCCCAAGGGGTTGCACAGACCTTGGCTGTGGAGGGAGTTTCCACCTTTTTTGGGTCACTTTCTTTAGCATCGTGTTCTGAAGAACCCCAGCTGTCTGAAGGGTGTTTGCAGGAGAGGTTCTTGCTGGGCTGCAGGGGAGAGGCCAGGCCAGGCAGGCGGCTCCTGGCGAGAGCAGCCCGCAGGCTCCTCCAGTCAGGGCTGGACGAGGCTGTGCTGCAGCTCGGGGACCGCCCAGCACAGCCCAGGCTCGCCACAGGCTGCTCAGGTGAACGCTTCCCTGGCTCACCAATGCTGGGATGTGCAGGGATCACCGAGCTGGGATCAGACAAGTAAAAGCAAAAGGCCTCAGACACCTCTCCTTCAGAGCTGGACCGATGCAGTGAAATGAGAGCAATCACCAGGCTGCTTCTGACAATTCAGCCAGTGCTGACCAATTGCCACTGCTGCAGAACAGATGTCCTGCCCCTTAATATATGTCACAGTGCTAACTGTTACAGGGGGAAAAAAAAAAAAAGGAAAAATGAAAATCAAAATTTGCATGGCCTGGATTAGTGAAACCTGAATTAAAACTGGCACCTATGGATTTTATTTTAAAAAGCTTTTGTGTAGTTCTCTAAATGATCTTTCATTGTGCTAAAAAGAAGCTATGTCAACTTCAGCTAGGAAACCTTGAGGAAAGGGAAGGTTGTCCCAGAGATCCACGTCCAGGCTTGGGTGTTGTGCTTGAGAAATGCAGGCCCAGTGGAGAGAACTCAGAGCAGTACAGCGAGGGGGAACAGAGCATATCCTGCAAAGTGTGATGTGAGGAAAAAGTGAACCAGACATTGTCTCCTTGCTTTCCCTGATCCCTCAGTGATTTTCTCGTCTTTCCCGTCTCTCATGTCTTTGAGCAGAGCAATTATTTCCTGTTCCATACTCCCTTTTATGAGAACTTTTAGTTGGCTCTGCTGCTTCTGATGTGCATTTTCATTAAACAAGGTAGAGCAAGGAGGGACTTGTTGAAGGTTGCCAATGGAACTCAAGTCTCCAGAGTTTGGTTTAGTGATAACTCCACTAATCATTCTTGTTCCATAAGAGTATAAGAGAAGACATAAACTGTAAATGATRGGGGGGAAGAAGGAAGTTTCCTTACTCCAAGTGAAAGGTCAGTCTTCATTCTCGGAAGAGTGRCAAGCAGAATTGTTCAGCGGGTACAATTGTATGGAAAAAGGAACAGGACGTGAATTCCCTTGGAAACTCCTCTTTCCTTCTGTTGCTGTTTTTCACTCTGAGCACTCACATGGGTACAGCCATGGTTTATTAAATCAGGGAAGGTAATTGAAACTAACAAATGAGTGTAGGATTGGTTTGAGCTGTCTGTGTGAGCTCCAGTCTCCAGGTGCGGTGTGTGCGTTGGATCCCAGCCCTCATTCCCTTTGCATTAGGAGGAAGCTGCAGTTTCTGTGACAGCCATTTKCCAAAGCCCTGCACTCCTCCCTTCYTGGGAAGKCTGATAGTGCCTTGATAGTCCTTTAATAGCATCCAGTTCTTTGGGTTTTGAAGTGTAAAACTTGCACTTGGTTACAGGAGCAGGCAAACCATTGCTRTAATTGTCTTGCACTTTATAGCTTTGTGGATGYGTTACCTTTACCTGACAAGGAATTCTGGCAATTGGATTGCTTCATCTTAAAAGCCCCAGTTGTGATGGAAAGAGAAAAATAAACCTGTAAGGGTCAAAATATTTGAAATTTGATAGAGAAGTAACACAAAATGTTGGGATTTGTAGAAAAGTAACATGTACAAGTTTGTGCTGTGGCTTTATTTATTACGAACCAAAAGTATTGGATACTTGCCAAACAGAAGAAAAATGTGTATCCTGAAAGATATTGAAAGAGAAATATTAATAGAGTAAAGGCTGGTGTGTAATACAGTTGAAAAGAATGGAAAGCTGAAAGGGTATTGCAACTTGATTTTTGAGGAGATGGTTAGAAGAGAAAAAAATTCTATTCAGTTTTTATTAATCCTTTCATACTCATTTTAATCAGAAATGTCATAATTCAATAGGCCAAACATGTTTTATTAAGCAAACCTGATCCTGACTTAGGAAGTACACTAGCTGTGTAACTATTAACCATATGTTTTTTTAAGAAAAAACAAGATGTTGCCTGATATGTCTCATGAATTGTGTTTTATCTTGTATTCAGCTTTTGGGTGAATGTTTCTTCTCAGCATTTTAGAGCTAGGGTTGTTTGAAACTCATAAAGCACGTCATAACTGTGATGAACATGGTGAAGTGTGCTGGGTTTGAGTTTGGAATTGTCACTGGGAAGCATCCACTGCCTCCTCTCTGCTCAGAGGGAATGTGAAGGAGGAGATCACAATGTGGATGCCAGGGGAGGGAATGTCAATTTACCTTTGCAAAAATGAGCTAACAGAATTGAGACAGGGCATTCTCATTCCAAACCGTGAGAATTACCCTTCTTTTAATTAATGCTGTTACAATATTGTTGGCACTAACCGATTTTTCAAAAATACTTTTGTAATTGAACTTGATTTTTCACATGGCTTCTACCCTTCTATGCTCCATTAAGACATTTTTGCTCATAATTCCAACAAAACACTTTTAGACTTTAGGAATCTCAGCCACTTATAAATGCCGCAATGAAAAGCTGAAGAAAGTTGATGTGAGAACATTACAGCACATCACTTGATGAGGTAACTTAATAGGATTGCTACTAGCAAGCTTCCTCTTAATGGCTTTTACAAACTATGGTTTATTATATCAAACTGCTGCTATAAGAAGTAAGGAATTAAAGAGGATGAATTAGACATAAAGGGGAAAAGAAAAAAACCTTACACAACTTACGGCCCATCTGAGGTTTATTTTGCGTGTTTTAATTTTGTTAGGATAAATAATTGCAAATTTTTTAATTGTATATGTTTGTAGCATAAAAGTACAATAAAAAAAATAGTGTAACTTTAAAACAGTCATCAGCTGTAAATGAAGTCGTTAGTCAACCCATCTCACTGCAGAACTGCTGCTGTTTGGCATTTTGTAAACTACAGAACTGTGCTGCAGCTTTGGTGCTCCCTGAGGCAGAAAGGAGCTGGGAGTGCAGCCTGCCCAGGTGAGGCCGTGCTTTGTGAGCATCAGCAGCAAATCAAGGTGTGGACGTGGTGTGGTCCAAGCCCACTGTTGCTGCTCTTACAAAGATGAATGGCCCAGCTCCTGCTCGCTTAATTGTGCTTTTCAGAGGCACAGAGATGTTGCAGTTTTGATTCTGCGGCATGAGCCAACAGGGCTGGGCACAAGGGAAAACACCCTGAGACACCCTGGTATTTTCCTTTAGTGTAAGTTAATTTTTTTCTCAGTTATTGTCTTGGTATTTGACAGGTCAGTAGGATGGAGAAATTGCCTTTTTCAGACCCAAGCCAGACTGGGGAGGAGAGTGAGGAGTTGGGAGCTCTAGGGTAGCATCAGTATCACCTGGCACAGTCATGATTATGCAGTCCCCAGACCTGAAAGTGTATTTTTTCCCTAAGTCATGTAGCTATAAAAAAAAAAGATATTTAKTGAGGTAACCTGGTTTGAGTAGTTATTATTTCCAGTATCTGAAAACTAGTGTATTAAAATGTCTTTCATTATTTTTTTATGAAAATAATTGAAATCAAAGTGATTTCTAACCTAGACTGGTCATTTATTGTTTCACTCTTTTTTTTTAGCACCTAACACATGCACAAGTACCTAGATTTATGCATATATAGCAAAAATGCACAGAGAAAAATGTTGAAATAGAGCAGTTTGTTGGCTGAACAAATGTGCTTGAGTGGAACATACAAAGGACATTTTGACTGTATGCTGTCTATCTCAGTACAAGCCTAAAGACACCACATACTGAGTGACTCGTTCTTTTATAATTCAAAGTCAAGCTGCCGTAGTGCACCAATAGATTTTTTTAGGCTCATATTAAATAATGAATTTTCACAGTACATGCCATAAAGTGAATTGGCAGGTTTTGTGAGTGATTGGACTGTAAATCTGAAATGAGACTCACTTCGTCACAGTTTCACTTCTTCCCACCAACTGTTCAGATGCCTCAGGTGCCAGAAAGGATTAGAAAACCCTGTGAGAAGGGATGGCAGTTCTGCTGAGGATGGGGAAAATGCAACACTATTTTTTTCTGCTTTTAACTGAACACGGTGAGCACAGTTTGAAGCTTTACATTTTACAGTCTTAGCCTGGGCCATAAGATGATTCTATTACAATGCATCACTTACCTTTATGTTTATAATCAGGGCTAATGCTATAAAGTCACATCCTGCAGGTGCTTAACCCTGTTTTCAAGCATTGCTTTTTGTTATACCTTGAGATAGGAAACATAACCAAGCAGTACATAGTGACAGAAAAGAATTTAAAGTGGTGGTATAACTTTACAATTACTTTTTCTTGACTCTCTGATACTAGTACAATTTTACAATAATACAGTCATATTTTAAAAAATCCTCCCTTTGTTAGCCATAAAATGAGTTTGTGTTCCCAAAGGCATTGCAGGGAACGCTGCCATTAAGTGGAAGTGCACAGAAGGAGGCAGCTGACAGTGGCTCTTTGAACCGTGTAATCCTGGGACATAAAGAGGTTGCTGTGCTTTGGTTAATAGCAGAAAACTGCCACTGGCTTTATTAGGGTTCCATTTTGCCCCCAAAGTTTAAGTTTTCTTAACAAAGTTTTGTTGTGCCGAAAGAACTGGGAGCAAGCCAGCCTTTGTCATAAACTGAACATCAGCTGCAGGCAGAGATTCCCTGCACAGTTAATTCCCTGTGCATTGCTAATTTCTGAAGGCAGAGAAGTTTACTGGGAGTTGGTGGATTAGCTGTTTGATCTGGGTGTCCTAGCCTGAACAGGACTGACAAAATGCCTAAACCCAGGAAAGCAACAGCTCGCCCTTGGGAAAAAGATGTAGGTTTAGCATTAAAATAATTCAAAATCAAGCCACAACAATCAAGCTCCTTTTCATCACAGGCTCCTGATTCTACCACTGCCCACGCAGACTGAGTTTTTCCTGGTGATTTTGGGGTGTCCAGGTGAATCAGGCCCTGTCTGACAGGCTCTTGCCATAGACTGGGGTCAAACAGATTTTTGTGTCTGAGAACTGGAGTAGAGATGTCAGGCAAGGAAAATCACAGCAGCAAAATGTACCCAGGTGTCTCCAAAGCTGGGTCACTGTTCCATTTGGCTGGAGAACCCTTTCCCTCTTTAATTAATCCAGTGCATGCTACGTGTGTGTGCCGGTTTGGCCAAAATATAGCAATATATAATATATAATATACACACAATAAAGTCACTCTAAGACAGTGTGCTTATACATTTCCAGAGTTTTTCACTTCTCTTAAAAGTAGTGGATGATGTTTAACGTATTGTTACCTCTGCAAGTTAGAAGTTACTCAGCAGCTCAGGTAGGAGGCATGGCAAAAAAAAAAAAAGAGTTTTCTATTATTTTTTTGGATAAAGATATTTGTCTTGAGAGAAAAAGTAGGATGTGTGATGTATTCTAGGCATGTTTTGCACATATTTGTATTTATTTTGTGTTCTAAAATAACACTGTATGAAACATCATCCTGAATGAGGTGATCTTCCTCTCTTTTGTGAGAACCATTAGAACTTACCCTGGAATGCTGTCATCCTGCTTGCCTAATTACCAGACAAAGCACTGATTAAGATTAAACTCAAACAAATAGATTTTGCATTGTCTGAAGTACATAGATCAAAAAGTTAAAGCAGAGCTCTTTTGAACAAAGAACTAATAATGATTAAGAGCTCCCTTTCTTCTCATGTACCTTTCAATTGATTGGGGGCCTGCCTGGCGTGATGGATTAAAATCAGTAATTTCGAAGCTGACAAAACAATACATTACAGAAAGGATAAGAGTCAACAAAAATGATACAAATGATCCTGACTGTAACATTTGAAGCTTTTAGAGTGTAATACCTTTGAACTTTTCTCCCCATCTTCCCCAAAATCTCAGTGTTGCAAGCAATTTAATTGGTATCATGTTTTCAGCTATGGAGAGGGGAGCCTGAACCATTTCAAGAATTTAAGAATAGGAAATAAGAAGGGAAAAGGTTGGACTTGATGATCTCAAAGGTCTTTTCCAGCCTAGTTAATTCTGTGATTCTGCGAAAAGAGAAAAAGTGCAAATGTTAGGAAAGGGTGGAAAAGAGACAGATCAGTGATGAACTGTGGAATCTTGCATTGTTTTCTAGATGTTACAAAAGGCTTTACTTTGGCTGTACTATAACCTTTCACCATGACTTTAGTGATACCACTGATATCACTTATAAAGTGTTACATCACTTTCTAAAGAATAAGGAGTACTTTAGTTTACTGAGGTGCCATCCTGCTTCTTCTGTTCATGGGAGAGATGGAAAATGGTAGGACTGTCTGAGGGTATAGAGGGGGATGATGTAAAAAGGTGGCTGAAGTGGTCTGAACAACAATTTCACAAAGTTGCCCTGGCTGCAGCAATCTGAAAGGTTGTAAGTAGAGCCGAGATGGAAAAAAAGAAGTTAATTGTAATGTGTTGTGATGAAGTGAGAATTTAAGTCCTCCAGATGGGTATGAAGTGCTAGATCTTAGAAATGTTACACAGAAAAAATCTGCAAGATTTTCCATGAGCTCAAGATGATGAATCTATGAGAAGTTGAAAAAGGAGGGCCTGGAAGCTGATGGTCAATAGGAGAAATAAAGATCTGGTTTGTGCTTGAAGCCATTGTTAGATATCTATAAGGAGATTTGACGAAGACAAGATTTAATTCCAAATGTCTACATTAGAGAGCTGACCCCATGAGTCATATGAAAATGTCTTAGGAGGTGGTGATAGATGGCCAAACACAAGATGTGTCGGGAAAAGAGTGGGAAAGCAAGGACAGGCACCTCTTAGAGCCCCTAGAAAAAGCTGATTGCTGTCAAGAAGCTGACAGAGATAATGAGAGAGGGCAATTACAACAGGAATTATTATCAGCTGATGGCACAGAAAGTGGGTTAGAGATTGAGTGAGCATGAGCACGAAGAGCTGGCTTTTAGCCTTGCCTTGCAAAACATTCATTAGAGAGCTTTGTCAACCCTATTTCCTTAAACAGATGGATTGCTTGGGAGAAGAGACTAGGGGCTGTCACCGGGAAACTCCTGGATATGATTGTAAACTCTGCATCCAGCAAGTTAAAAGAGGGCATTTTACACAGAAATGTCAGGGAACTGTAGAACCAGCGGGGAGCAGAGTGGTGATGGAAGGGTGTAAAGAAAGGAAACTGGAGTCAGAAAGTGAAAAGAGGGGATAATCTTATATGAAACAGCAGGGGCCTTAGGGATTCTGAGGAGGGAAAGGGCTTTCTTGAAATAAAGGGAGTGGGGATCATTGTAAGCAGGGCACCAGCCCACAGCTGGCAAAGCCTGGCTGGTGTCTCTGGGAGCTGCAAAGGCTGCAGGAGTTCAGAATGAAGTCTGTGTGTCTGTCCTGCTGCTGCCCTGTRCAGAGGGGCTGCATTAACAGGGATGAGCATTTCTGCTTTCTCTTTGTGGAAGAAAGCCATGATTTCTATAAACAAAAAAGGTCTGAACAGTTTTCACAAAAACACAGTGAATGGACAGGAATTTCTCCACCTTTATAATGAAAGGCAATATTAGAATAAAAATAAATAGTAGCACAAAACCTGTTCTCTTTAGGAGTCTGAAATGGAACTTTCTTAACTTCATACTTTCTTGTTTTAAGGAGAAAACTATTTATTTTCCTAATGAGGTATACTAGTGCAGTGGTTTTTATATCGTGCTAATCTTATTCTTCTAGTTTTCCTTCATTTGCTTTTAATAATGCTTATAAAATAGAATAATCTGTGGGTGCTAGCAAATCTGAGCCTTCAGGCTATTACAATCACACAGTTAGAATGTAATTATTGCAAAGAGCCAAGCTGTTGTTATACCTGATTATAGCTGGAAGAGAATTTAAATGAAATAAAAGAGTTTGCAGAAAACTCTTGCATTTCTCAATACTTTTGCTATTTTTACCATGTGTCACTTCAGTGTTTTGCAGTATTTTTTTATTATTATTTATTTTATTTTTATTTTATTTATTATTATTTATTTTATTTTTTATTATTATTTATTTTTCTAACTAACTATTAAATTTCCTGACCACCTAGCTTAGTTTGAGACAAAATTTTGTTTTGCTCCATCTGTGCTGCCCTGCTGGAATAGATATGCATAATAAAGACTTAAAGTTGATAATGGCTGAACCTTCACGTGCTATGACTTATTTTTGCCTTTTTATGTAGTTCTAAGGCAATTTTTAGGGAATAAATGTCCTCGTTTATGAGAAATGTTCACACCAGAGGTAACACATTAAAATAAATGGCAAAGTGAAATACTCTTGAGGCAGATCTGTTTGAATCCATGTTTGGGTTAATTAATTCCTTTTGCTTGTATGTTGTACATATTTTTAGTGCAAAACACCTTTATAAGCATCTTACAGATGCCACGTGTAGGTCTTGCAACAGGGTGTTGCAAATTCTAAATCTTGACTTGTGTCCAGAGGAAGACTCAAGAGTTTAACAGAAAAGAAATCCATCAGGAAATAGCAAACAAACACAAAAATGTCCCAAGAAGTTTCAAACCCACAAACTGCTGCCACTGGGAGAGCGCTCGGGGGAATGCTTATTCCTCTTTTGCCGCCCTACAAATGAGGGAATCTAAAATTAGGAACAGTTCAGAGAGTGGAAATGTGAGAGCAGACGTTTCCTTCAAAGGGAGGCATCATCTCAGTCAGTCCTCCTGTAATTATGAAATGTCTATCTGGGGGAAAAAAAAAGACAGATGGAATGAAGCTGTTGTCCTCAAAGTAATATTAAAAAAAAACCTCAGACTAATTATTTTTGATCTGAAGCTACCTGCCTTTGTTATTTACCTGCCCAGCCTACAGTGACAGCTCTAGGAATTAGTGGTAACCTAATTATCATCATTAAGCAGGTGTATCCTGTGTGGGTTTTGTTGTGTTGGATTTTTTTTTGTTTTTGTTTGCAAATCTCCATGGCATCCAGAAGTAAAATGTAAAAGGGCAGACCACAATTAGGCATACCTAGAAAAAAATACCCTCCCCAAAAAAAGATATTTGGAATAATTATSTGTTTTGCAGTACCAAGTCAGCAGTTTTTGCGAACTTTAAAATAAGATTATAAAAGATGAAACAGGAAAGCTTACTTCAGCTTTTAAGAAAGATGTAAGCAATTTTAAACTGTACTCTTTCCCCAGGGAGAGTTTAGAAATATWTCTAATGAATTAAAGTCTAATAAAAGTATTTGCCTGGATGATAACATATTTTTCCTAATAACTTCTTAATTTCTGGAGTGCTTAATCGTAGCTCTCAGGGGTGTGAGGTTAAGGCAGTATGTTTCTGTATTGAAAGTATGCACTGCATTCCTTTTTTCAGCAGGTGGTTTGTTTTTTGGGGGGTTTTTTTGTGGTGTTTTGGTTTTTTTGGGTTTTTTTTTATTTGGTAAGAGTGATTTTTCTTTCCTACAAATTTTTGAGAAATCAGAAGGGTCCTGCCTGATCTGATAGGACAGTAAAGGGCACATGTGAGACTCACGTTTGTGAAATTCTCTGTTTATTAGAGATGAATGGGGAATAGATAATACCTTTCAAACAGTGTCCCCCCCCCAAACAAAATAAATAATTAAGTTTCAGTGGGGATTATCAGTGGCTGCAGTATCTGAGCAAGTGCAGGCACCAGGTGAGTCAAGAAGGTGGCTGAGTCCCTTATGAGGYTGTGCAGTTGAAAGATAAAAATCACCTGGTTTAAACATTTCCTCAAAAGGAAAAGGTACAAAGCCCAGAATGAGTTTCTGGGGACTGGCTCTAAGTTAGTGCAACAGTCACCGGTATAAATGGCAGTGGTGTGGGCTTTCTTCTCCAATTAGAAAGATGAGACTCCGCTCCAGTTAACCTTGTAAACTKGAAGGGTTATTGGTTATAAAATGAATGGTTGTGTTTTCCCCAATTTTTTCAGTGCTGAAACTGTAACTGATGTTACCAATTTCGACTAGAAAGTACCTTTCGTCAAAGAGRAAAAATACGCTGTAAAGGAATGCAAATCCCTTAAAACACATGAAATGATATTTTTTTTTTCCCTAGGTTTTACCAGTTTTTCTGCAGTACCAAGTGGCGACCTTGTGGTACCTTTAACTCTTTTGTTTACCCCCACAATTGAAAAGATTCTTGTATGTATTCTGATTGTTTTAACCATAATTTATTATAGTMTACTGAGAACCTATGAAGTAACACTGTTTTTCCCACTCAATTTAGGTAATAAAGCACTCTCACCCCTAAAAAAAACCCCAAAAATATTGTAGAAATGAAAAAGGAAGTAAAGGGTGTGGTCCTTTAAAATCTTAAATGCATGAAACCACGCAAGTGCATTAGGAGCAGGAGTGAAAGGTGGTAAGAAAATCTGTAGGAATTTCAATTAATGAGTGCATCCAGCCAGGGCCATGGCAGAGCTTCTGAAGCATCTGTGCTGCTGAGTGTGCTTGGGCTGTCCCACAGCTCCATCCTCTCCTCTCTCCCTGCCTGCAGCTGCCCACGTGTGCTCCAGCCTCCTCAGGGTCTGAACAAACTCCAGCTACACACCAACACAGCCGTTTTCCTCGTGCTGTCTCAGAAAATGAGCTCAAACAGACAACARGACATCACTGAAATTAGAATTGGCTAATCCGAAAGTTACAAATTGTATCCGTTATAAAATGGGCAAAAATACTTTCTAGTTRGTTCACTGCTTTAAAAATTAAATACATATAATAGTATACGGAATTTTTGTTTGTCTGATAGATTATGTTTTTGCAGTTGCAGCAAAATAATCCAATTAAGCCTTAGAGTTTATTTTTTTTCTTCCCTTCCCGAGTTAGCCTACCACATTAGTAATCTGTGTGTGTACCAATTTTAGTCCTCGTTTCTGTGCAAATACAATTTTAATTGCAAATGACACATTGTTTGGTGTACATATTGATAGCTTCCCAGCGCCTTACATGCTTGGGATTTATGAAGCCTTTAATATGGTTTCTTGTTGACACTTCTAAGTCCTCAGTTTCACAGTTACACRTTAGGGACCTGGTTTATATGTTTGCTTATAAATATATAATGCAACAGTATATCCTTAAAAATGAAACATAGGCCGATTTTAGAATTCTGTTTATATCCTCTTCCTAAAAAAAAATAAATGGGCGATTCCATCCATTTATGACAACAAAACCAAATCGCAGCCAAATTCAACCACATTCAGTAAGAGGAGGATGCGTACGTTAAAAGGCAAGAGAGAAGGTGTAAGTGGAAGACGCTTGAAGTCCATCTCTGTCAGTGAGAGCTCTTGTTAGCGTTTCTCTCCAGCCCTAATTCCCGTCTGCAGCGAGGCACACGGGCCAGTGAGCGTGCGGAGAGCTGGGGTTTCATTGCTGCTTGCAGGGACGGGGCTGAGCAGCGTTGGTGTGCATTAGGTGATGCATTAGGTGATGCATTAGGTGATGCACTCAGTGCTTCCCGTTCCTATCCCATCCCTGTGGGTCTGGCTGCAGCCCAGAGCCGCGGGCACGCGGGCTGGAGCTGCCATCAGTCCTCTCCAGGTGCTCCGTGGCTGCGGTGGGCTTGCAGGAACGCCTCGGAATGCTGGCAGAGCAGCGCTGCCCGTTCCCAGCAAACCTCCCAGGGACTGAATTAATGGGTCTCATATTGTATTGATTGTGGCCAATAAGTGCCTAAATGATTTGATGCAAGGCAGAGGGATTATGAAGGGAAGAGGGAAGAGGCATCTTGAAAGAAATATGCGGTTTAATTACAGGATGAATTTCGCCAATCTACCTCCCCCTAGGAATTTAACAAATAGGCCTAAGTGCACTTAGCTGTTCTTGACATCTGTTGAAATGATATCTGCCCATGATGAGGGAACCACGGGAATTGGTCTAAGGGTATTGTCAGGATCAGTGAGCCACAGGAAACTGCTTCTCTGCCTGCAGAATTAGACAACAGAAAAGCCTGCATTAGCAGTTTTAGGTCAAGCTGTAATGATTACAATTTCCATAACAGAATTCTGCTTTCTGATTTAATGACACCGGCTCTGTCTTTAGAAAGATGCTAAGTAAATATTTAAAATGGTGTTGAAACATAAGCAATGAAATATACATATAAGCTGGAATCAAAATCAATTCCTGGGGCTGGTGTTGGTGGAAACTTGATATATGACTTTCAAGAGAAATGTCCAGGTTTATACCTTTTTTATGATGTGCTATGACACGTTATGAAACTCAGAATCTCTTAGGTAAACAATGGAGAGGGCATAAAACCCAGGGAACACAAAAGCTGGAGCTTCAGCTTAAATTCTCTAGGAAGACAAGCATGGTGAAGAGTGATGTTGTGTATTTGCTCATTTTGATTACATCTATAATTCAGCAGGAAGTATGTGTTGCTTAACGCTTTCTACTGCATTTTATAGTATTTATACTATACCTCTGCACCAGAGAACCTGGCAATACCTTTAAAGTCCTCAGAGACATAAGTTTCTTTGCATCATTTGAAAGCTGTGTTTTCTCGTGCTTGGAGCATTTATGTGTATTACCTCATAAATTACTTGTCATTTCCTTTGAAAAAGTAATGAACGTTTATTTGAGGAGGTAGGAACAGAAGGTGAGTGTGTGTATCCTGTTACCCAAGCTGCCTGTGCCTCACTGCCTGCCTGTGGGTGCGTTCTGACTCTGCCTTTTGCCTATGCAAGAACTAAAAATCCACAACATTAGGCCCAGGGAGGGGATTGTTTCTTTCGTATGTAATGCCTGCAGTGTTCTTTTTCTGTGATTTGCGTGAAAATTTGAAAGCAAAAATATATGTTTCATTTGTTTTACTGTAGAAGACAAATAAGGATTTATGGCTATACGAAATGTTTGGGGTTTTTACAGGTAGAGTAATTGAGGATGGAATTTTAGTTCGTATAGCCATGCAGCGTTTTCCTGGAAATTACTTTGAATTCACATCCATCTAAATTCCTGATGCCCTTCCCTGTTTTACTGCAAAGACTGCAATGAGGATAACTGGGCAAACACGTCCCAAACGTGGTAAATCTCATGGTAAATCGCAGCAAAGTAAAAAATATAGCATTCTGGGTGGGGTTTTTTTCCCTGTTGTGTACCTGAAAGCATAAATACGTTTGCATGAGTGATCCACAAAAATGCAGATGGCACCAGAGAAAGACACACAAGGTTGGTGTTCCTGCTCTGTTTTTACAGCCCCCTGGCCCCGAGGGTGTGTCTGGGTGAGGAAGTGGGCTCAGCCTCCCCTTGTGCTCACAGAGAGTTTCATCAAGTTGAGCTTTTCTGTGGCAGCAAACCTGGAGGGATCTCTGCAGTACCCAGAGGCCAAAGTTTAGCCATCATTTCTTAGAAAGGGAATGAGTTCAGGAAAGCAGAAGGTTCTGTTTGAAAGTCTGATGAGGCTCCAATAGGCTACGCCAATGTCAGAACCAAAACATTCTGGTACCCATTTTTGCCCTGCAGACTGAGTCATTTGGTGACTACGTAGAAAAAAGAAAGCAGCTGATTCCCTCTTGAAAATACAAAAAAAAAAAAAAAAAAAAAAATAGCATGTTTTCCCATAAGACTGGGCTTGTAGTTATAATTTTAAAATTCATTGTTAATCTTCTAGCTGCAAAATTTGGGATTGCTCTCCAATATCCTTTGAAATATAGTGTGACGTAAAATAAAACCCAAAATATCTGAGATATTAAAAATTATTTGCAGACTCAGCATAATTATTACTTTATTTTTAGGGTTGTCTTTATTTGATATCTCAGTGCGAACTTTCCTGAAACAGAAAATTTTCTGTGCTTAGTGTAAATCTCCTGGTAATAGGATTAAATAAAATGTTAATTTGTTTCCCTTTGCAGCTATAAATCTTGTAGTCTTTTCAATATAAATAAAATAGTTTTTGGGTTTTCTTTTTCCTCCATAAGCACTCAACACATTAATTTGTAATATATTTATAATTATCAGGTGGGTTTTTTTTCACTTTTACACAAATATGAGCTCTCTGCCATAGCGTATCATATCTCAAAGCAACTTCAAAACCTTTGTGATGTAATATGCACTTATCTAGGCTAAAATTCTCTAGGCTAAATTTGTTCAAATCCTGCACCCATAATTAGGCATCTAAATATAATGGCCTGATTCTTGAAAGATGTGAGCACTTTTAGGTACAGTGACTTGCTGAGATTTGCCGTGCTTTGCATTTCTAAATCCAGGCCATATATGTAGGCAGCCTAAATATAGATTCATGAACTAATTTAAGACTTAAAGAGACTTCAAATGATTTGGCATGTTTCTTGGTTCGTGTTTTTCCTGATGGAGAAAAGCAGTGGTTCCAGCAGTGATCCGTGTCTGCCTGGCGCTGATGGGAAAGGATTGCTCCTTGGTTTTCAAAGTGCTTTTGAAAGCTCTGTAACAGCTCGATGTTGTATTGTGTTATCCCTCTTTAAGGCACAAGTTCTGTCTTTTATATTCCAAGTTTCCTAGGAATGTAATGGAAAATTGTTTAGGGTAGAGCCCTTTCAGTGGGACTGAATTATGTATGGATAATCTGAAATGCCTGCTCTCTTCCGAGCCAGGATGTTTAAGGGAACACATTACTTGCTTTGAATAAAACTCATTTTATATTTAACAGAGCATTTCCACCTGTCAGACAGTGTGGTTCTTTTCCTTCTTGCGTTGATGGTATTTTCAGGGCTTACAGAAAAAATGGTTCAGGGGTTGTTTCGCTTTTTGAATTGGAAGAAACTCTAAAAATATTTCAGTTATAAGTGACTTTTATCCATAAATTTAGATTCTTCAAGACAAAACAAGGTATTTAAAAATGTGGTTTCACTGTCAGAAAATCGCAGTGTAATTGTCACTGCTAATACCTTGTAGTTCTCACCAGTTCTGGCTTTGGCAACCAGATGAGAAAGAGTGATGAAAAAAAGCAATTATTCTTCATTTAATGAGGGCATTGTGTGTGCAAACCAGTCCAGAAAGTCCAAACTCTAATTTGAACGTATTCATTAACGTTCTTCACTCTTTGTCCAACTTTCAATTCATTTTCTTACATTTAAATTTGGTGTCTTTTGTTAATTGAGGTTCCTTATAATAGAGATCAGGCTGGGATGTAGGTGAATGGAAATGGAACTAAAATAGTGAACCAGCATTAACATTACTCGTTCAAGTTTCAGGTTGGTTTAGTTTGGTTTGTGTTTGGTGATTTTTTTGTTTTGGTTTTTATTTCTGGTTTGTTGGTTTTGGTTTTTTTTCAAAATCACGTATTTTTTTATGCACATTAAAATGTGTAGGCATTGATCTGGCTACATTCTGTAGCAGGCAGAGAAAAGACACATTCATAAAGAGTATTCAGAAGTACATTATTGCCCTTTTGTGTATAGTCTGTGCTTTATTAGAAAATGACAGTAACTCTATTCTCCTCTGTAAAGAAAAGTTTCAAATATGGGTAGCAATGTTTGTGACACAGGGTAACAGAAGAGTGGTGTTAAGCAAATATTGTGGTTCACTGTTTCTCCTAATGCCTCATCATTTCTTTCTCCCTCTCACTGTGAAGAGAGATTTTCCTGCACACTTCTTTACCCTCTGAAAGAAGAGTAAGGTTTCAAAAATGATTAGGGCTATCACCACGTTAGAAAAACATTAACAATCAGGTTGTTGACATATTTCCACATTTCACAAACCTGCTGTCAGTCTAAGCAAGGCATGAAAATCCTTGCAGTCCTAGGAAACCTCTGCAGTTCCTTGGGTGTTTTCAGGTGCAGCATTCGGCTTTCAGACTGGCTGTTACCGAGCCAGCCCAAGASTGAGATTTATTTAATTTTTTACAAGAAAATTCTTTTCAGTGATGAATTTAGTTACTTTCTTGCTCCCTCTTTTTTTTTTCATGCGAYGTGAGTCATTCATAAACACTTTGTGGTTTAGGCAGCAAGGTGGGAGCAGAAGTATCTAAAGAAAAAAAAAACAAAACACCGAGGAAATGTGTAGCCAGAATGACAAATCCTTAGGCACAGCTATAAAACATACAGATCAGTAGCACAGAGCCATAAGAATATATTGACTGTGGCTCAAACTCATCAGAAGATTGATCAATCCGGCTGACTTGCATTAATTGTAAAATAGAAGGAACGCCGCGATCAATGATAGGCATGAAAGTGCAGCGGTAATGATGCCACATCCAGCTAATCCAATAATGGAGAAGCTGATGGATAGCATATTGGGATTCCAGTGCTCGGGCCCCTGTCACAATAAAGTATATCCTGCAATTATGGGGAAGAATGGAGCAGGCAGCAGCGGAGGCAGCCTAATCGGGCAGTGCCGCGGCCGCTTTCCTGATTAAACACCACGTTAAGTGGCACTCAAMCACTGCGACTTGGCCGGGTTCTAAAAGGTAATCCTTAAATTAATGCGAAGCTGTGCATTTTAATCAAAGCAAACTATGAATATTAAGATGTGTGCAAGTTAACCSTGGGCATTTGAACACCGGTCGCTGGCCTCTCGCTGTTGGCCACGAGGAGTAAGGAGCATTGCAGARTTGTGAGCCACCAGCGACCTGCGCTGCAAATCAGTTTGAGTTTAGAAAGGCTTGAAGACCTGGTGGGGAAAAATAATACTTCTAACAGGCCCTTGGAGAACACAAATTTAGTGAACTTCTGCCCATGTTTGCCTATGGTTACTAATTTCAGTCTGCTCAGTGTCAGGTGTTGATYGGAGGAAGAATAGATTTTTAGTAATACAAGTTCAGCCAGACCTGTGGCTACAGTTAAGATTGTGGTTATCTACTTATTATAAAACCAGCCTGAATCCTCTCAAAATATAGCATTTGTCACATTAAGGACTAAGTCTTTCTGTTCTTATTAAAGTATTGACTTTTCTACTATTACTTTAATACTGATACTTAGTTTTTATCATGAAGTTTGTCTCTACAAGCCTGCTCATTGTCATTTTGGCTTGACTTTGCTGTTGGCTTGACTTTTTAAGACCCAGCTTAGTGTGGGGGATGTCAGGAGGCTGCAGGGTCTGTGCAGGAACCCCTTGACAGTGGCTGTTTAAGGAAGGYGTGTCCTGCTCTCCTGCCTCTCCCTGCGGCACTGGGTTCTTCCCCCTGTGCTTGGAAAGGACCACTTGGAGCTGCAGAGGAGCTATGACTGGTTTTTYCACCTTCTCCCTTGTCAGCAGTATTTCTCAATTGTTTACTTTTGTTGGGGGGGATAAATGACGGACCTTGGGGCTGCTCAACATTCAGGGTGTCCAGGGGCTGCTGTTTCTGTGGGTTTGAGCAATCACAGGGGGAAATGGATGGCTCCCTCCCCACTGAGGAAGCACCTAAACCCATCTGTGGATCATTCTGCTTTGCCTCCTGGAAATCATTGCCTGCTTTAATTCCAGCTCTGGATGGGGATTTTTATGTTTCAGCTGCAGAAATTTGCCGCTTTTCAGATACAAGTTGGCACTTCATAGGTCTTGAAACTCTTCAATGGAACCTGGCTCTATTTCTATGTGCAAATCTAGGGAGTTTTTCATGACAAAATCACTTTGCTGCTCTTGCTGGGCTTTTCTCCTTTGAAGAAGTTGTTGAGGCAGAGAAGCTTGGGTACAGTTATTTAAGCAAAGAGGAAGCAAACAAAAAATATTCCCATTCCTGTTAAAGTGTGCTGGTAACAACTGTTATGAGAGATTAGGAGCTCTCCATGCCTTGCTGAAGCATCTTTGATTCTGGAGCATCCAGCTGGGCATGTGTGAGAGGGAACTGTCCAGCCACCTCATTTTARTGCCCTGGTGTAGAAAAGCCAGCACTTCAGGGCTGCAGCTCACATCTTCTGCTTCCCTTTTAGTGTGGTGTAATTTTCKTAGTGTTTTGGGGAAATGATCAGCCAGTACTTGTATGGGGCTTTTCTTCTTCCTCCCTACCGTTGATTATACCTGTGGGGACCAAAGGGACAGAAAAAACAAGACTCTTTCCATGGTTACAATGCGAATGCAGGGATGAAACTTGAGGAGATAATTTGTCCTAAGTGTTCTGAGTATTCCAAAGCGTTTGTTTTCAACAGAAAAATTTAATTAAATACTAGATTAATAAGTGATCAATAAGTCCTGAAATGGTTTTCAGGCTGCTTGAGTGAGCTGGCAGCAAAGGCTGTATCYTTCTGTTTCTTTGCAAGTAGAAAATAGAATTCATGTTCTTCAGGGTTTTTTCCTTTCAAAATACTGCAGTATAACCAAAATACAAGTTGGCCAAGTTGTGAATGTAATACCACCATCCTGGGTGTTAATAGCRTCTCTTTCTGTGAGGAATGGCCTGGTACAGTGTGTATTTTCTGAACCTATTTTTGACTGTGTGAAATGTTAACAGTTCGCTTTACACCTCCCATCATCAGAGTAATAATAAAGAGGAGGCGAGTTCAGGCTCTGTGATGGTAGCTAATTGCTGTGGAACAAACCCTCGCCTTCCCCGGGACTTTGTTCATTGCTTTTGGCCACTAGGGAATAATTTTAATACATGAAAACTGTATTCAAGTTATGTTCCAGCAGTAAATGAGATCTACTTACTTCTTTCCAGAACAATTAATTTCAAGGCAGCCTATGTTAAAGAAAGTACTGAGCAGTGTGTTTTATAATTGCTGGAGAGCTGTACRTGCAATATTAGGATAGAAATATTGGGTTTCTTTTCAAGTTTTGAATAATCCCAGTAGACTTGCAAGCTGCTATGAATAATTCTATAAAGTCTAAGAGAAAGAGTTCAGATATTTTCCCTCCTCTCTTTGAGATTACTGCAGTTATTTGAGGCAAAAAGCCAAAACACCTCAATATTATGGAAAATGAAGACACTTTGTTAAGGCTGAAGCAGTAATGGATAGCCTGGAGGCATTGGTTGAAACAAACTGACTCCGGCAATGTTTTTTCATGCTTTTTTTTCCTCTCAAGTTGTTAGATGCCACCAGTCATCTGTGAAGTTACAACACGGTRTCTTCATAACAGGGGAACTTATGTAAATGCTTTGCTTGGCTGTCAGCAGTTTAACATCCTTTACTAGGTGTGTATAAATCCTCACAGGCCATGCCTGAACAGGGGCAGGACAAGCAGGAATGGTTTAAAACCGTCAGAGAGCAGAGCTAGGTTAGAGTTTAGGAAGAAATTGTTCTCTGTGAGAGTGGGGAGACGCTGGCACAGGGTGCCCAGAGAAGCTGTGGCTGCCCCATCCCTGGAAGTGTCCAAGGCCAGGTTGGACGGGGCTTGGAGCAACCTGGGATGGTGGAAGGTGTCCCTGCCCATGGCAGGGGGTGGAACTGGATGGGTTTTGAGGTCCTTTCCAACCCAAACCATTCTGGGATTCAGTGATTATTTGTGGTACCTGCAGTGAAGTGTCTTAAGGCCTCTGCCATACACCGTTTTATTTATTTATTTATTTATTTTTCTTATTTTTCATTTTTCACATACAGCTAAAACTTAGTGCATGGCCAGTAGAACTGGGCAGGTGAAGAGCCATGCTTCCTCCATGGGAAAATGGTTGTTCCATGGAACTGCACTGACGAGGTGCTGCTGCCTCTGCTTGCCTTGCACAGCATCGTTGCCTTTGCTAATTTCTGTTCTGTGCTCTTGAAATGARACTTGTAATGCAGATGGTGACCCTGGAAGGTCTTACAAACTTGCAAGTGCTTGAAAAGGTGTTAATGCTTTTCCCCAGGAAAAGAGAGGGGGATTTTAACCTCCTCCAAAGGATTGTTTCATCTGTAATTAGCAGAAGCAAGATCATACAAATACAGAAATCGGTGAGCTAATTGCAGTAGTCTGGCAATGAGGGACTCTACTGSGATCAATTAACATGATCTAGATATTAAAGAAAAGCAGAATGTTCCCTCTTTTTTCCCCTCCTATGATTTGCCACATTTGTCTCTTAAATACAGACTCTTGCAAGGTAAAAAAAGAAAGGGTTGGTTKTTTTTTTTTTAAATATTTCCAGAGCAATAAAAGTCATCATAATGATCTTCAGTTGTGCTGACATCCTGCTTGTTTCTTTTACAGCTGAGACCAAGTGGCAGGTACAGCTGGGTACCATTGGGAAGGGTTGTTGACTGGTGGTCCAAGTTTTTTTGGTATTTAACAGCAAAATTGCTCTCATGTTGAAACAGGCTCTGATTCTTAGGCTCAGTACACCCTGGTACATATTTGTTCGGGGTTTGTACTATTTATTTGTATTGTAGGATGCCCTTTGACCTAAACATAGGTGGTTAAGATCTCTTTTTCCGCTGGTATTGTGCATGATAATACCGTATTACAACGTACATGTGGTTATATTTTACTGGCAGTCACAGGGGAAGAATATCAGCTTTTTGAAATCTGTAAACACTGGGAAATCGTGTCAAGCTTGTCAGCAATAATGCATTAATGTTTGAAGTGTTCTGTGCTCTTTGTTCCATCTAATTGAAGGCACGCACGTGGCATTTCTCAGCTGCCCCAGGCAGATGGGGGCTGCTGGAGCAGGGGAGGGAGCTGGTGTGGGCTGCTGTGGGTTTGGTGCACCCGGAGTGCAGCTCTGAGTGCACTGAGGAGGGACTGACTGCTCTGTAATGTGCAATCTGGGAGTGCTCATTAGGGGAGGAAAGACAGAGCCTCAAGCACTTGGTACTAGGCTTAAATTGACTCCGGCTCCGCTAGAACGCGGCACTTGATATTCCACCTAAAATCAGTTTAGTTCTCGTTGGAAGTGACAGGGTGCCAACAGTTCRTTCAGGAGAATATTTACTGCTTTTTGGAAGATTTAATCTGTGCTATCCTGATCCAGTGTGRGGTTGTTCAGCTCGGTAAGAGCTGACTACCAAGGCTCAGCAGGAAAGGGAATTTCTCACCTCTCTGGCAATCACTATTCATGTGTTCCTCTTTGCCTCTGAACACAGAGGAAAAATGGGTTTTGAAACTTGGTTATTGAGCACTACAAGGAGTAAAATGCAGTGAAAATGGTCTGCAGTATTCTTTTTCATTTTTAGAAAATAATTCCAGACATCAGAGAGGGATTTTATATAACCTGGTAATGAAGAATATTTCTTCTCTTGCTCTCTGGGCCCAAGGCATTCCGCATTACTGAAGCTGGAACATGACATGTACAACAAGAATGTATGAAACCTTTAAGATTTTTTCTTTCTGATACCTAGATAGCTGCTGAACTTATTTTCTTCTCAAAAAGAAGTGATTATAGACATATTTCTTATATAATTAGTTCAGAACTATCAAACCAAAAATGACTTGTCTTCCTTCCCCACTCTCCCTGTGAAATGCCAAGTTTGTCTTATTTCTCATGGAGATGGATATTTAGATAATGATAGCAAAGCTATTTGAAATGCAGGCAAACTCCTTCCTTGCTTTATTTTGTGTTTCACTCAATCCATTTTCTATTATATTGCCTATGGACTTGGATATCAACCCTTTCCCACACCCCCATCCCCTATTTTGCTTATGCTATTGACTTGCTTTGAGGAAAAAAAAACCATTTTCCCTTTTTCTCTTTCTTTCTTGTTAGGTTTGGTTTTGTAGTTTGGTTTGGATAGGTTTTTGGGGGTTTTTTTGTGTGTGTGTTTTCAGTTGCTCTTCTCCTAAAGACAGATGGTGGCAACACTGTTCTTTGTGAAGCAAAAAGGAAACAGCTGGTGAGGTGCAAGGCGAGGCTAGACCAGCAGTACATGGCCCTTCCCAGTGTTTCAAAGTGTCCCTTGGCTTTCCAGAGGAGCTGGTACATAAACTAAGCACACAGTTGTCTCCCCTCTAACTATAGCAGTAAAAAAATAATTAAAAAAAAAATAATAAACAACAATCACAAGTATACCAAATTTATGGCATAGTACAGATGCAGTACCTTTCCATCTTGGCTTCCACATTTAAATCCGTTCTTGACTTAGGACAAATTTGTTGCAGTCTAATAACTATAAAATACTAAGAGGAAATAAAATCAATGTTGGCCCCAGCCTTAGAATGCAAACCACACATGCWCTATAAGATATGGTCAAATACTGCTTACTCAGGAGATTCAGCTCTAGGAATTGAGCAGCACTGAGAACCACTATAAAATATGCAGGAAATGAAAAAAAATCTGTTTAATAGATGCTCACAAATCGTTGTTTTCATAAGATCAAGGCATTTTTTTATTCCCTTCAGGTAAAAAGAGTTCTCATGATTGATATCTATCAGACTTGGGCAGGTGAAAACTGCTTGGTGTTTTTTTTTTTTTCTCTTCTTTTCAGCATTATTAGTCCCAAGTCTCCAGGTTGCTAAATGTACATATATGAATTAYGGTGTTTCAGGAATCAAAGGAAAGGCTTTGGGGGAAAAAAAMCCCAACAAAACAACAAGAAGACATCTCCATGATGTATTTAAAGTCTGGCTTTATTTGGTAAAGAATGCTGTGCAGTCATTGCAATGAGTTATTGCCCCTGACTAGCATGGGCAGCATGCACTGAGTGAGAAGTGTGGCTCTCTCGCCAGTCTGCATCTGTAACCTGTCACGCTGCTGCACACTTGCCAAGGTTAGAGCCTAGAAGGAGGTTTCCCATTTTTACAAGAGGGCTTTATCTTCATCAGCAATCAGACAGAGGTACAGTGAGAGCTCAGACTGGGGAAAAGGAAAAAAAAAAAAGAAAAAATGGGGGGAAAATATCCAATTTCGTGGAAAATCTGATGTTGTAGAACAGATTTTTGTCTTTATTTAGAATGAAGACTTTTTGTCTTTATTTAGAATGGAAGTATTTTTTTTTTTAATTGCACTTTTAGAAATGGAGCTTTAAATAAAGAGCTTTACCATGTGGGTGCTCTAGAGCCACTGAATCTCCGTGCCTTGGGGTGTCCAGCTCTCTCACTGTCCATTGGCAGTCGGCAGCTGCAGCTCCTGGGAACCTGAGTCAGGTGCCTGGGTTGCTTGGAAGGTTCAGCTCCCTAAAAAAACCCATCACAGCAGCATCTCAGCAGCTGGAGGAGAGGGGAATGAGTTTACAGAAACTCTCGGGGCATTACTGAGCAGAACACTCCCTGCAGAACTTCCCGTTGTTGTTGATCTGGCAAATCTGATGAAAAAATATCTCTATCAGAGGGTTTGTAACCAGCTCTAGGTATGTAAGGATACCTTTTAAGCTGCTTATTTGGTCACTTAAATAAGATTTTGCTGTCTCTGGACCTCTGGGAAGCTCTTGCTGCTTGTGGCCAGTTTGTCAGTGCTGCTTGGTGGTAGGAGACAGCAGCTCCTTCCCTCCTGTGTTGGACACTTGCTCGTTGTTTCCAGGCTTTCAGGACTATCCCGTGGCCTTCCTAAACTTTCCAGGTTCAGAGACCTTCATGCCATGCAGCAGATGGAAGACAAAGGCTGTGTTTTCTCTAGGGGTGCTTAGTTCCTGCAGGATTTATTTCTTTATGTTATGGGTGTTAAATACCAGACCTGCCACAGTTTAGACTTATTTGTCTAGGATGGGTATTACAGTGTAGCTGAGCCCAGGTCATCATTCTTAAGCAAAATAATCTTTTCACAATGGAAATTAATTGTTGTTTGTAATTGTGTGTGCCTGTTTGAGACACATCAGGAATTTTTATCTAGGTAATGAGACACTCCTGTCTCAGAATATGCATACTGAGGTGTAAAAGGCCTGAATTCCAGTCTCTAGATGCAATTAGAAATCAAAACAATTGCTGTGATATACTGAAAAACCAGACAAGTAACCTCATGCAGAGCAGCATTGCCTACCCTTTTAATTGCTGCTTATCCTGTCTCCGTAAGTGAGGTAATTGATATTTTACTCTCAAAATTGATCTCGGTGTTTCAGGTAGTTAGCAGACTAGAATGGCTTCTGCATCATAGCACTAAAAATCGTTTTATCTCATAAACTAATCCCAGGCTCAAAAATGTGGCACACCTGAAGGCTCCCTAGCTTAAAAATAATGAGTTTGTTTGGATCTTGGGTGCACTGAACCAGATTGTGATAAATCTGAATAACCACACAGAGCATCACAGCACTGGTCCTGCTCTTTGCAGTTCTCCTGCTCTCAGTTCTCCCCGAGGGCCACCTACATCAGAGCTTTGAGGAGCTCCAAATTATTTCTGCTGGTCCTTTGCTTATTCCTGCTGGAGTGGGAGGAGTTGTTTGGGGCTGTAGCAAGCTGGCTGAACAGGGGGTGGGTTTCAGTTTGAGCAGCTTGGCCCAACACCTCTCAGGTAATGTGCACACTCCTGCAAGCGTGGGACTCATCTCAGGGCCTTGGCTTCACTTTGCTTCTTCATGTATGTTAACAAAACATTTCTGGGAGGAAAAGGGAGGACAAAAAGAAATAATGTGCAGGTCAAAACACTTTCTGTACGATTGCACGTTTATCTCATTGCAAAGTTTAGTGTAGGAAGTTCTAGAAATTCGGGTGTGAAAGCAGCACAGGATTGTTACAAACGTTGGGAATGCAATGAATGAAAAACAGTGAGTAAATGACACCTTGCTCGAGGCTACAGCTGTGATGTATTGAACACACTGGCTGGGCCACCACACTGGCGGTGTTACCTGCATGCAAACCAAGGGGAAATGTTCATTTTGAATGGCGTGTGCAGTTATTATATTGATCCTGTATGTTGTTCTGTGATGTTGAAATGAGCCATTAATATTGCGGTTTGGTTTATACCCTCCTGGAATGGAAACACGCAGACAYACGTGGAGGTAGAAGAGATTCTCCTCTCCATCTCTATTGTATCTAGAGCTATAGATAAATGTGAGAAAACTTGTAGATGGAATTCTTTGTCCTTGGTGACTTTCAGTCTGGGTTGAGGTGTGGCAGAAAAGTGAAGATATATACAGTTACGTGAAGAAGAAAAGTTATATTTATTGCAAAAAGAGATGATATTTAGATCTTTCATGTTTATGTAAAAGATTTAGTAAATGATTTCTATCTGCCTTCTCAAGGGACAGGGTTTCAGGTCACAGTTTACCTCACCTTGTCATAGCTCATCACAAAGTTTTTCAGAGGTGGTGGGAGCAGCACTTTAATGCGTGAGGATGGCATGCAACGTGCCATTGCAATTATTTCAGAAGCTATAGACACAATACAGTTTTGAAGCTACAATTTCAAGCTTGTTATCATGGAGGTCATTGAAGAACGTGACATTTCGTTTGCAAAATGAGCCTGGCTGTGCATGCAGGTGCATGCACATGCACAAGTTTTAAATGTTTCCTTCTACTTTGCTATTTTTAGGACAGTAAGGCCATTGCCATGGCCTCATTAAAAGGTGAAAGAAGGTGTTTAACTTTGTCAGCTGCACCTGATTGTTGCCAATGGTTGCTCATTTTCTTAACAGAAAAGCAAAGAATATTTTAAATGAGACTTACTTGTTCAAGGTAACCTTACCACTTTGGAGTGAGAAGAATACAGTGCCCAAATGGATCCTGTTATATGACAATCCCTAAATGTGTTTCATTAAGTGTCAAGGTTTCTTTTAGGAAAGCTTTAGAAATTCTTGGGAGAAATGTTTCATTGCAGCAAGCTGTAGCACTGCCACTAAAAATATATTGCTAATTAAAGTTTATTGACAGTCTCTGTAATGCGTTCCTGGAACAAGTCAAAGCACTGAGTAGTTATTGAATGCGAGGCACTGCATCTTCTATAGTTAGTTAAGCTGTTTAGGAGAGGAGATTAAGGCASTCTGCCCTTCCTTCCCTGTGTAGTTACTGGCTGTGGCTGTTGTGCAGAATAAAACACTTTCCTCTCAGGATACCAATGCTGCAGACTCCAAGAAACTTTGGCTTTGTCACGAGTTTTTTCACTTGGTAGCCATGGGCAAGTGAGGAGGTCAGCTAAACACTGCCAGGGTCTGAGAGGTACATCTCCCTGGGAAGGGAAAGAACTTTGACTATTCAGAAAACAATTCCTTCAAGGGTGCAGCTCCTAAGTTGAGCAAGGGAATGCAGAGTTAGTTCAGCTCTGTGTGTGGATATAAGTAAGGAAGGTGTAAACCATACCTGTGCAGTTCTAATGTGGGATGCAGTCAGGGACAGGCTGGCTCACGTGTGGTCACACTCGGCCCTGGTGCAGCACTACTGGACACGAGGAATTGTATCTGTGAGTTTGACTGCTCACACTGCATGGTCTGTGCCTTACTGATTTCGCTTGCACTGCTTATTTAGAGTCATAGAATACACTGGGTTGTAAGGGGTCTTTAAAGGTCATCTAGTCCAAACTGAAATCTGTCATTTCTTACTGATGTAGTGAGCCTGGAAAACTCTTGCAAGTTATTACATAATGATCCTTGAGTGTAAGCACCAGAAGCATTTGTGCTGTCTTGCCACATCTCTGGAATACTCTGAGACACAGTGAATCTATGAGCAATTTTGTAAATGCAAGGAACAGGATTTAGTCTTTAGATGACTGCCAGAAGACTTTTACTCTTCTTTAAATCACAAAATCTAAGCTACTCATTTCAGTAGTGTTCCTCTGCAATTCTGTTGCTGTAAGCAAGGGCAAAGCACTGCCTTTGGGAAGTAAGATTTACAGTGCAAATCAGAACCAAACCAGGATTTTTTACATGGGGTACGAGTGAGTACCAACAGCTTTCCAAAGTGATTGGTTTGTGGCTCTGAGAGCCAAACATTCTGCCTGCTTGTACAACCTACAGTTCCACTGAGGAACATTATCCGAGTTGTAAAAAACTATGTAAAAAGTTCCTTATGGCAGGTCTGGTCCTAGAGCTCATTAAACTTCTGCCTGCTCTTTCTGCTGATTCAAGCTTCTTGCATGTGCAGAAATGGCCAGGGGAGTGGTGTGATGGAGAGGATGAGTGAGCCCTGATGCAGAGCCAGGTCAGGCTTGTGCTGTGAGGGTAAGAACAGCCCCAGGGCGGGGGGACAGATGTGATTTTTCCCTCTGGGATTAATTCATTAATTGATTAAAAACCAAAGAAGATGTCCTCCTGATTTTGGGTGTGTTTACTGAGCATCACACATAGGTTGTGAAGTTCTCTCTCTAAACTTCACCACAGCATAATTCCTACAATGTCTTCCTATGCTTTCAGGAAATAATCTCACCTGCAGAGTCCAGAAGTTGATAAATTAGTGCAGCAAAGGCAACCTCTGCTTCTCTCAAAAGATTTATAGCAAAAAAAACCCCTGTTAAGTGTGGCAAAGGGTACAAAGCTTGTGTTTGGATTTGTGATTTGTGTGTGCAAGCACAGAAGCTAGCACTGCATTTCTAGTGCAACACAGAAAGGTATCTAAATGTCATTAATGCCTAAATTACCCCTGTCATCCTATTGCAAASGTGTGTGGATACTAATGACCAATTTTCATCTTGTATTCGCATCCTTGAAATTCTCTCCCGACAGCTAAAGATAAGCAGCATGTATRTGTTTCATAAGTAATGATGTTATCTACCAAAATGACAAGTTTTAGGAAGAGTGAGACATGAAAACAGACTGTCATTTTATTGCACTTCATGGTCTTCACCTCTTCCTTGCATTCAAATTTTAGTGACAAGAATATGTACATAAAGCACGTGTCTGTGTCTATAAAGAAACAAAACCCAAAACAAAAGCAAAGGAAAAAAAAATCAATAGCTTGATTAACCAACTAAATTACACTATAATAGGATGCTATTAATTATCAATCAGTTTATATTTAGGATTGTTTTTAAATAGTTACTAATATTAAACATTCTAAGGTTTTCCTTTTTTTATCTGCAGATTAATAAAATAAGTTTTGCAGATCAATTTACTGATGATTGATCTACGAGGTTAAATCTACAGAATGACCATTTAGTATGCTTTGGATCATTTAATATGAAGTAAACTATTTTACATGTATAAATATACCTATACACACACAGAGCCTTGCTCTTTATGACACTCTGAAGATTAATGTTTTAATTGGAAAAAGGGCAACTCTGACAAATGAAGGGGACAAATGAAAGTCTGGATGTCTGTCAGTTCGCTGGCTTCTTGCTGACCTGGCAATATCTGGTTTCTCAGATCAGCTCCTCCTGTAATGACCTCTCCAGCCAATAATGTGGATCTGCCAGATAAAAGCTGTGTTTTGGGTTTTTTGTAATTTGTCAAGCATCGGTGGCTGAATGAACTTGACTTACTTTTATCAGCACACAAGCACTGCAAGTAGGCCTGCAGATGTTTGCTGATAGCACACAGGCCGTGTCTRTAGGAGCAATTTGTAACATAACTGGCTTTGGTAATTGTCTGGAAATCCACGCCTGTCTCCAGTGATATCCTCATTGTCAGGCTGCTGTTCTCTCCTCTGCCTTGAAGTGTCTTTCTGAGTCGTTACCTGCAGCTGGAATAACTGCCACCTGAACAGGAAGTAATTTTGTAGAAAAAAAAAAATCAATGTAAAGCAGAGTTTTTACTTAAATCCTGTTTTAATTTTACTAGATATTCTTGGCCTACAGTTTTTAGTTGCCATCTCTGTCCATGATCTTTACTTCAAAAAACCTATTATGCAGCACATCAGATTTATTGCCTTGTTTGGGTAATGCAGACCCTCAGAATTCAGCAGTACCTGATACTCAGATACTAATTAGTATCTCCAATTTCTTCATTCTGTATTTACATTAGCTTCAGAGTTTATCACCTAATTGGTATTCATATCATTATCTGCAATTTTAATCTTTTTTTTTTTCTGCATAGAGACTTTAAGGAAAGAAACTTAAAACTCTTTTCCCCAAAGGTACAAGCTTTTACAAGAGTAAATTCTTATAATAATAATATGCTTATGAAACAAGAGTTATTTGTGCTGCACTGGATAGGGTAATACATGTAATATGCCAGGCTTGGTTTGGGCCTGTTTACATTGTAAGATAACATGCTTTAATTCTATACTGCTTGCTGTTTTAACATCCCAGTATTTTTAATTACATTTTTCATAGTGCCCATTTATTCTTTGGAGTACATTGCCTTCGCCTTCAGATTATTCCTTATAATATTTTCTGTGCTATGCAGGGAAATTAAATAAAATGCACTATGGCTAGTCCTTTCTGAATAAAAGGAGTTTATGCTCGAATGCTAACTATAGATCAAGTTTCTCCTGGGATTGCTCCATGCAGAGCATACATCCAGAATTTCATCCTGAGGCTTTCCCACACAAGTGTTTACCTGGAACGGTACTTGCAGAAGATATTTTCTTCGAGATCATTTTCCTAATTTATATTAAAGTCCTCTGTAAGGTAATTTCCAGAGCCTTAATGTCCAAGGCTTGGCCACAGAGCGTAGATCCAAATTAAACCCTTGTCTGCACCGTACTTTTCACAAGGTCGTAGCAAAGACCCACAGCTCCTAAACTGTGTTTGTGAAAACGGGGAACTAACTGTGTCACAGGATGTGAGCACGGGGAATGCTGCAGTGCTGGCTGCTGTTGTGCCATCCTGCAGGGATTTTACTCACGGGGAATGTTGGAAAAGGAAGAACTTCCAGGCTATGCTGCAGCACCACAAGTTTCCTTGAATAGACTCAGGGAGCCAGAGGCAAATTTGGTCACATATCTGTCTCTGTGATCTGCAGCATGCTTTGGGCATGCAGCTAAGGCTGTTAAAAAACAAAGAAATTGAGAATTAAAGGAAAAAAAAACCAAACAAACAAAACAAGGAAAACCCCAGACCCTGGTGTTTTCCAGGTAACARTGTTGTTCAGGCAATATAGAAAATCTTGATGAAGAAGCATCTTATCCTGAAGCTAAAAAAGGGTGAAAATTGGACTTTAAGGTTTCTCAGTTGGTCAAAGGAGCCAGTTTGCAAAAGGAAATAATTGCCTACAAACTGTTTTAATTTAATGTAAAAAAATCTTTAAAGGTGTTTCTCTTTTATTTTTGGAGATTTTCTACTTTTCGTTGTCTCAGAAAAATGATCCTGTTTGGAATAGGTTGCTAATTTGAGGGCAAAAAGAAAAGGAGAGGGAGAAAAGCCTATAAAACTATAGATTATTTTTTATGGATGATGAGATGGTTCCCATTTGCATTTACAGCTTTACAAGGATTGTAGCACTAGGCTCTTTTTCTTTTTTTGATGGAAATGCTTAATCTGAGCTCAATGGGCCATAATAATTGCCTGTTTCTTCCAGTAGAAATAAACCCACTTGTATGTGACACTTGAAACCTTAACTCTGCTTCGTATTACCCACGGGATTGGAGACAGTTCTTCACCCAAATATATTTATGACAGCAGCACCAGTCGATATACAATACCCAGCCAAGGGCGTTGGAGAATAAATCAGTCCCTCCAGCCACTGCTGGAGCACGGTAACTGATGGTGGTAATAAAACCCCAGGAAATTAAAATTCTGTGCATGCAAACACACGTACCCAGCCAAGAGAAACCCGAAGCTCTCTGTTGTGGAAAGAATTTGCATATGCATAGACATATACATTGTGTGCCCCTTTGTGTTAGGAACACAACGGAACACAAAGCCTATGGGTTTTCAGCACATTATCACCTCCTTAGACTTCCCTCAACGTTTGGGGGCTTTCAGGAGACATGCCCATGAAAATGTAGGCATCTTGTAGAGGAAAAGGATGATCTCAGTTACTCCTTGAGGAAGAAATACTGATGTTCTGTTTGAAAGCTTCTAGATGTTGCTGTAAGTGACTGCCATAGGCTCTGAAACCCCCCTTTCCAGTTCAATTCATGCTGTATGTTTATGCAATTACTGGTGTTTTTAATGAGTCCTCTGTGTTTGAGCACCTTGGGCTCTACTTCGTGGCATTGTGAGCTCTTGGGATGGATGTCGTTTCTGCATTTGTGTTTTGGGGTTTCACACGTAGTACTGAGAAGCAGTTTTACATTAATACACAATATTATTTATGCAGTTATGTACAAGCCCACACTCTCTCCACATATTAAGTAACTTGGAGTATCATTTCTTCTGAATTCTGAGGGGCAATGAGATAATGAACACTAATAAGTAATAAAACGATGCCGGGGAAGTGACTGTTTCCAGATGAAACTCAGCGGTGCATGGTGTGTGTCCTTGTGTTGCACAGCCTTCTTGCGTAACGTGGCAAGGAAAAAACCCAGCATTTAATTTTTGACAGAAGACTTTTACAGTCAGATGAGTGTCTAATGAGAGAAAGCACTGACAGATGGATTTTGCAGATAGCATGAAATGGTATGGACTGTCTCAGAGTGTCTGGTGAAACACAACTGCTACAACTGTGAAAGGATAATCTATGGTTTGATTGCAGCTGTTTAATCTATGCATGAATGAGGAGAAATACAATTTCTCAATCAGATGATGAGCACTCACCAGTTGGGAGGTAGGTTCTGGTAAGGCACTGTGACTGTTTGGTGCCAAGCCTTTCTCTCCTGGCTCTCAAGCTCTGCAGTTCGTGTGTAGATACTGACTGTAATAATAAAAACAGGCATCTTGGTGAAATTCTGGTCATCATATTTGCACCGTCCTTTTTGAAGTGGAAAAAGAAAGGCAGCAATATCAGGGGGCCTTTCATTTACCACACATGTTTAGTTATGGCAAAATATCTAGAAGATAAAATACATTAGACCTGTTATTTTTCAACCACTGTGCTCCATTTCGAATAACCTCAATCCTGAAAACCTTTTGAATTTGAAAATGTAAACCCAATACTTGGGAATGTTGTACTGCAACAAAAATATTCTTTTACATTTATGCAGATACTTTCTATAAATAACCTTACTACTATCCTATTGTTCTCTTTTCCCAATCACCTAAGCCCTTTTATTTGAAATGACACTTAAACTTGGCAGCAAAAAAACCCCAAACTTCCCAGGTGGACTGTTGGTATTCCTTAAGACCTGGAGTAACACTGCTGCTCTCTGTCTGTCCATTCATGCAGAGATGGGTCCCATTTTCTGTTTGGTTTCCAGTTTCCTCAGAGCCAGGGCTTGTGTGTCCTTATGAAGAGTGGATAACTGATAAATACATTTAACAGATATTCAGTTTCCCACTTATTACTTAAAACAGAGCAGACTTCCCCATTCTAGTCCTGAACTCACTGGGGAATGACACCAGCAGGTTGCACAGTATTTCCAAAGGGCCTTTTTTTGGTTTAAAATGGTGGAGCCTGGCAGCACAAGTGTCTTCGAAGACTGCTGTCCTATAAAGAAGCCTGTAGTTCTTCCAATTTTTTTTTTCCTTGATGAAATCCTTTAAAGGGAATGAATCTTTCAGGCATTCTTCCACTGAACTCAGGATATGTGAGAGCTTGACACAATGACACTCAACATACTGACCAGTCTTAAACTAAAATAAATAAATAGTTAATTGGGTATGGTTTAATCCAGAGCCATAACAAAGTAAATTTAGGATTGAGAAGCAACGTATTCAAAATTGCAGGATATGCACAAGGTTTGCTTCTAGGGTCTCTTGATCATTAATTAAATATGTTATGGCTTTCAGTTTTTCTCATTTATCTGTACAGGTTTACATATTGTAAATGCATTATTTATGTTTTCCCTTAAGTGCTCAGTACTGCCAGGATGTTTCTCTTAAACTGGCATAGATAGCAAAAGAGACAAAATGAGAGAGCAAATTTGGCACTGGTGAAACGCACAGAGAGCTGCTCGTGTCCAAGTGAGCCTTTCCCAGATGTATTTGAATAAACTTGAACTGACAAATAGAGGGCCAGACAGGCAGATGGCATCCCTGTTTAAACTATGTAAAGTATTTTTTTTCATTAAGCTAAATTTGGGTTGCTTATTTTTTTCCTTTTAATCTCATCCTAATAATGCCTTATCACTAAGCTTTGCTGCTTTTTTTTTCTGGAAAGCTCCTAGTATGAAGGGTGATGAGGGAGCTGTCTAGGTGGACGTTCATTCTGAGGGAAGCCAGCTCTGAAATGGATTTTGTTGTTGTAGCTAAAACACAGTTTGGAATCAACCATTTGCTGACCTTTGAACCAAGGGAATTGTCACCATTGGTGTGTCCTGCACATTGCCCCTGTTGTTGTTTTCCTTTCAGAGTAAACAGAGTGTCATGGAGGTGGTTGAATCAAGAAATACCTTAAAATAGTGCTCTCACATTCATATGAAAGCTGTTTGTTTTAAAGTAAATTGATGTTTTTCTTCTGTTGGTTTCGCTGCCAGAGGTGGAGGAGCAGTTGGATGTTTAGATGCAGTCCTCTTGTTCACTCTTTGTCTCTCTATTGTCTTCTCCCACTGTTCATAAACACTTATTTTCCATCTTAAATACATTTTTTCTGGTGTCTGAGATGTTAGGTATTTTATGTCTCAAATTACAGTAGCAGACAGCTACTAACTAAACACAGAATCAACCATCTGCTTTATTAGTCAATAACTACAACACTTGTTCCACTCTACAAGTATTTGATACACTTTTTTGCTTGTTATCTTACAAATTTCACCTTTCTTGCATTCCAAAACTCCCCCCCCTCCATCCCACCACCAGAAGTTAAAATCTCTAGTGTGGGGGCTTACACAGAAAATCTAAAGAGTGAAAAAAGACCCTGAACAAAACAACTCAAACTCACTTCTAACTTGGATTGGATGATCACTGTAGGTCCCTTCCAACTGAAATATTCTATTATATTTATTTTTAATCAAGGTGAAGAGGTTCATGTGGAATTCAGATCTGAAATTAACTCTTGAGACTTATGCAAGCCCACTTACAATGCAGACTAATATAACCTTAAAGTGACTCATAAATGGTGTGAAGTCATGAACTTTGGAAAGTGGAATCATTAGTCTGCAAGTGACAGTCGCTTCAGCTGTGCTTAATTTGACTCCTTAGGGGAATTGTAATTAGACCTGTGCTGAATTCCTTTACTTTTTGTTCCCTGCTAGGAACTTCAAAGAGCATTTGTTTCCGTTAAGTTTGTATTTTCATACAGGGGCTCTGTTGTAAAACTTCTACTATACAAGTAGAATGTGAAGCCTGTAATGTACTTTTTAGGACTCCTTCTGTGATGAAAACCAGGCAGTTTTATTTTGTTCGTAGTAACCTAACTTTGACTGAGAAGTTCCCGTTTTCATCTTCACCACAGAGTAAAAATATATTGTACAAATGGGTATTGGCTGGTGTTTCAACTGTTTCTAGGTACAAAGTAGTGGTAAGTGTATTCTGAACCTTTGCAGATATCCCCAGAAACACTGCATCCGATTCCACGTTTTATGGATTGTTTGCCATCTACACTAATGACAGAACTGACAGTGATTACACTTTCAAGGCTAATTATGCTCCCTAATGATTCTAAAATTATTCTAAAATTATTTAAAAAAAAAACAAAACCAAACCCAACCAGACATAAAAACCCTCTCTCCATACGAACAAATCAACACCCAAGTGCCTTCCTGAGCACAGCTTTGAAAGTTTGGTTCCAGAGGTCCTGGGGCATGACTGAGTTAGATATCAGGGAGCTGGAAAGCAGACTGGGAACTGAAAAGCAGACTGGGAACTGGGTGTTTCAGCACTTTTGTTGTTTCCAGAGCTCTTCCTGGAGGAGCCTCTTCCTTCTGGCAGAGTTGGGATGTCCCAAGTTGTGCTGACACTGCCACTGCCCCGTGTCTGCTGTCCTGGGGAGTGAGGTCCTGCCCAGCCAGCAGCTCWCACTCTCTGAACGGTGTTTCTTGTAAATCTGGCAGAGCAGAAACACCAGAAACACAGTACGGAAAAAAAATATGCTGTGGAATCAAATCATCTTCAGGGTGACTTTTACACCAGATTAAAACTGGAAGTTTTCATAGGAATGTGTTTTATCACTTTTTAGAAGCTTCTGTATCTTTATTCCTGAGCTGTGCTGTGAATATATCACGGTATGGAAGCAGCAGGATATTCACAAACACRCCAGACTCGCGATAGAACACAAAAGGGGGAAAGCTTCTTCCTGAACTGGACTGCCAATTAGGTGTTTAAAAGCTAAAAAATATTCTTTTCTACTTCGGATTTGTTGTGGGTTCTGGTGTTAATTTCGTTTTGACCTTTGTAAATTTAAAATATAAGTGGAAAAAATATTTTGTTGCAGTAATGATTCTGTCTGGATGCACAGGACAATATTGTGTTTAGATAAATGGCTGCATTTCCAACATTTATATGTGTAAGACAGGTAGACTTAGCAGCTTTGTTGTGGCAAGAATATTATGCTTTCAAAGTTATTTTGGCTTTTTTTTTTTCTTCTTTTTTCCCCTTGTAGAGTTCAAAACAACAGATGAGTTGTGAAAGAGAACAGCTAAGGGTAAGTGCAAATGAAATGTTCTGTTTCTTTAAAACATAAGCAGAATCTAGTCTGTGCTATTGACAGATGGGTTACTTAATTTAAGAGGAACGTATTTAGTTCATTTGTTGCTTGTTGATAAATACTGTCCATCTCTCAGTATCAAAGAGCTACGGTAGATCCAGGTTTTTCTTCCGTAATGTAGTGAGATTTGGCAGTAAATGCCTCTTCATGGGACCCGTGACATCCAGTGAGCTCTTCCCGTGCACCACGCGCAGCTTTAGCAGTGCCAAAGGTCACTGCGCTTCCCAGAATTTCTCCACTCTGAGATTGTCTTGAACAAGAAGATGTTATCCTCTGGATTTTCGTACTCTGTGTGCTGTCAGAGAGGAGCCAGTGCCAGGGCTGTGAGGGAGCTGATTTTAGTGTGTGTTGGTTGTGTGCAATCTGTACAGGAGACGGAGTTCCTGAGCCCAGGCTGCTGACCTCTCTTTTGTTTTCCCTCTTTCCTGTATTAGTGACCCTGTTAAACAGCTTTTGGTCTCTGCTCCCTTTAAATGCTACAGATCTCTGAAGGCGCTTTTCCACTGCAATATTTCTTGATTGGTTCTAGTATTAGTTTGGGAAAGTAAAAGAGCCTTCATTAACTAAAAGAAAAAAGCAAAACCAAAAAAACCCAACCAACCAAAAGCTTTTTGGTCATCTGAGTGTTGCTTAATAGACTTACCATTGATACCACATGATGAGTATTCACTTGAAATCTCAYATGCAAGTAGAGAGGGAGAGGCAGGCCTGAAGGAAGGGTAAGTTTCTATACAAACAAAAATATTGTTGGAAATAGAACAAGCAGCATTTTTTTGGTTGTTTGCTAAGCATCAGCAGTGCCTGCATGACTCGCAGGTATAAAGAATATACTTGTCTTAAAGTACGTTGTGCAGTGTTCTTGTCCATTCAGCCATTCATTAGATTAACTTCATCGACATATCTAGATGCTTCAGCTGCTCCTCACCACACTTGTAATGGGATTTTTGGTAAACAAGTTATGCAAGAACAATGCATGGCATATTGTCCTCAATTCTTTTCTTGCTGACATGTGACTGCATCACATTGTACTGGAGCTGGAGTGACAAAGCTGTGTTTTATCAGTAGTCATGTCTCAACAGAGCAGCTGTCAAAGCTAAAATATTGCAATAGTACCTGAAGGACAAGCTTTTCAAGAGGTAGCAGTGCYGTGAGAACAAAGAAAGTTTTCATTTCTTTTTATTGTTTTTATTTTCTTCCTTGAATGAAGGAAAACATTGTTTTGACGTACAGTGTGAGGAGGCCACCAGCTCTTTCTTCAAGTAAATATGTGTGCTTTTTCAAAGTAGTGGATAAAATGTGGTGCACTGAAACTTTCAGGTACCTTTCTCTTCCAGTATTACACATTTATGTTTAACAATGAGCTCAGTGCTTCGGATTCCTTTGTGTCATAGCAAAACATTGACACCTAAAGACAAAACCATGTCTGTAACCTTCTAAATTTAGGTACATCTGCTTCCACAACTCCTGGGATGTTCCTGTTTCACAAAACACAGTTTCCAGTGTGAGCTCTGTTCCTGTAGCGGGGATCTCCTGTGGCTTTCACAGCTTATCTGCTGTGTCAYAAGGTCACACTGAAATTTAAATATCCTGTGTGGACCTGTTGCACTTTGAATGCTATGAGKGTGTAACTTGACCATTCTGGCTCTATTAGGTTGGCTCCCTAACTGAGMAGTGCTGTTAAAGAAATGTTTCATTGGCTGAATTAGGTCTTGCAGGCCTGCAGTATTTTCTTTTGGGGTTTGTGACCTGCCTTGAATACTGGGATGGCAGGCAGTCTCTTTACAAAAAAAAAAAAAAAAATAGTGCTTCATCCCATCTGAAAGAATTGAAAGAGAACAAGGAAACAGGATTAAAACAACAAAATGCCAACATCCTGTTGTTTGTTAAACCAAGTTAAAACCAGATTATCRTTAGATCATCTAATAACACAACAAAAAAAGGGATACTATCTCCCACTTCCTTGCTGAGTGTAAGATGAAAATGTCTGCCACTCTCCTTTTTTGATTCCGTAGTAATTCCTTAGTCTAAGAGTCATAAAAAACTTTCAAAAGAAAGGCTTGTTAAAAGCATAATAGTGTAAATAAATAATTAGTCATTATGTGGCTATAGAAAGAAATATTCAAGTCTGACTAAAATCATGTATTCAGACATTTCTCACCTCTTATCTGTTTCACTGCCTTGTAAATTCTAAATGCAAAGCAGAGCGTCACTGTTCTGGAATAAGCATTAGAGTAATGAAACTCATCCACATTTGGTCCTCTGGCCATTATACATTATATTTACAATGAATGATAATCCTAATAATTAAGGAAGCCTGTGTATTTTAACCCTTTTCTACTCAATATTTGAACTTCACCACAACCACAAGTGTRTAACTTATTTGCCTTGCCAACCTGGTACAGTCCCCAGCTAGACATGAATGTCTTTACCTGAATGATTTAAATGAGAAATCATACAGAAAACTATGGGAATTTTTATCTCTAGCAAGGCTGGTTGGGGCTTTTTTATTCCATTTGGAAACATAACCTAACCTAACTTTGGTAAATTCCCATTTGATTTAAAAAAAATAAAGCATCARTGCCATTTTTTGAGTTTTACTTTCTCTTGGCAGTGATTTTCATTACAACATGCTGCCTTGAATATTAATTATTTTCATGTTTGTTAATGTATTTTTGCTCTCTCATCTGGTATSACTTAAATTGAGTTGTACTAAAAAAGACAGTGTGTTTTTAAAGGCAAAATTGACTCGTCAGTATCGCTCTCCCCACCTCCCTCCACACGCTGTGCTTCGTCAGTATTTCCTTTAAAGAAAATAATGAGACTCTTTACTCCCCTTCACTGTGTTTTGTGTTAGCCAGTCCTGGTTTRTAAATCTCTTTTTGGACAGTCACACCCTCTCCTCTTCTCTGACTCTCTCCTGCCGCCCCTTGCTGCTCACGAGTTGCTGCGTGTAGTCAGCACTCTGATGTATTAGAAATGACCTGTAAGGACACAACTCACAGCCTGCTCAAAATCATTTAAAAGCACTTTTCTGCTTATATCTCAGTCTGAAAAACAGACTTTGAGATGTGCCTGGTCCAGGTTATTTAAGGCTGTGAAGAAAATTGGGATACGAGCCCTAAGTRGAAATTAGCTGGAGTACCTAAAGCGATAAATAAGGACAGTGGCAGCTTCAGAAGTCTGTCTGCTGTTCCCACTGAGCCTTCCTTGCTGGTCCAGCTTGAACCTGGGGTGTTATTTTTTTATCAYAGCCTAAGGACATGACTTAAATGCCCAGGCTAACTTAAAGCTTACCGAGCTTTACCCAACCTTCGGCTCATAATTCATTATTTTGCATGATTAATTCAGTGTAACTGTTTAAAATGAACTCCCGTGTCTGTGCTGGCGTGAGTTGTGCTATATAAGCGAATGCTTTTGGTCCTGATGCAGCAACACCAGATGAGCTCTCCAAGGTGGGCAGAGAGCAATTTTAAACTCTAATGTTAGGAGGCTTTATAAATGTTCCTGTGAATACCAATGAGGTCTAATGGTAAATGGTGCGATTAGCTTCCTCGATCTGAAATTTTAAGTGACCCAGTTGTTGCTCTAATTAACAGCTTCTTTCACATGTGCTTATTATCAAGATGCATTATATGCAGCCAGAGTTCCTTCTCTGGGCAGGAACAGGCAGGGCAGGCTCTTACTATCATCTTGTATTTAATATCAACTTTTATATTTTTATAGTTCTCTAATCATCAAGGAGACAGAAATTTCGCATTCAATATTGTTCTATTTGTCTTGTGGCTCATATGGTAAATGAAATAAAGTGCAACATGCAGCCAAAAATGTATCAAAGTTATGCCAGGTATAGAGAAAACTGAAGCAAATGCATTGATGCCCAGCATAATTTTAAAGCAGCACTGATCCTGCAGTATTTAGCTTTATTTGTGYCTTTGTCCAGTGCATTAATTTATCAGGTTTCTAATGTGCTCAGCTGTATTGATGAGGGTTTTTGGAAACTTTTTTAGAGAAAATTTTTGAAGCTCATTGTTGTGGCATTGGCTTTCTGCAGTGATATAAGAATTATCCATTGACATTTTTGTGTAGGATGTTCCTCTGATGCACTAAGGAGGTAAACTGTGATTCAGTGACAGACACTAAGTTTTCAAWTGGTTTGAGCTGAGCAAAAACAAACAAACAACAGGAGAGAGGAAGAGAATCGGAGTGGAAGTGATTTGTTAAGTAGATGTTATTCTTGAGGGGTTTCTGAAATTACTTAGGGTCATAGCAGGGCAGAAGGTACGTAGTGGATGGCCAAAAACCTCTGCTCTCCATCCACCTCTTCCCACACTGGACAGGAGACAAAGAAATGTGTATCAGCTTGTTTTGTGAGTCAGTGATGTCTTGTTACCAGAGAACACCATAGTAATTCATAGCATTTCTGCAAAACAGGGCAGCTGGTTCTGGCCAGTAATAAAAATGTCACTATTTGCCTTTCCTCTGAAAATCCCTTGGTCTGCATTTGTAGACAGCGTGTGTGTGTTTTGCCTGGAAGAGTAATCTGGAACTACCAAGTATTATATGTCCCTCAAAGGAAAAAGGGTTACAAGGGGAAAAGCTAAGATAACTTCTGAATTTGGATCAATCCAGTGTGTTTACTACTCATCCTTTCCTTAGGATTTCACATGTGCTGCACTTGATGTGCCAGACAAGTGGCTTAAAGTGATTCTTCTTTAGTTCCCATAGTTATTCTTGCAGTGAGCTGTGTGTGCCATCACTCGTGTAGGTGTAGTGTGGAGATACAGGTAGGTGAGATCAATAAGGAGGTGTATTTTTGGTTCCTGGTTTGTATTACATGTTGACATSGAATGAAATTGGAGTACTCTCACTCACTGTCTTACCAGCTATATTCCCAGTGGTTCCATAAAGAGTAATTTACATCACAGCTCAGGGAGAAAAAAAAAAAAATCTTGGTAATAAGATCTAAAAAAGAATGGGAAGAAGGGTTAATTGTAGGGATGTGATTTCATTTAAGTTTTAACTTAGCTTGAAATAAATGTGTGCCCAAAAAAAAGGCAGCTAGAGAAATGTAAAATGCAATTGCAGTCTTGCTTTGCAGTTCTGCTAAATTTTGGGAGCCTTCCCAAGAATAGTAACTCATAGTGSTGGCCTCCAATATGTTGTTTAATATTATTGTGACTAAAAACAGTGGCAAGGTAATGAAAACTATTGAGGTTCATGTTTCAAGTGCCATGGCCTCTCACCACAAGGATCCTGTTCTCTTCAAATGCTCACTGCTAATAAGGCCCTTGGATCAAGAGAATAAWGCGTTTGCAGCACTTTGTTCAAGAGTGGTGCCACTCACTTCGGGTTTGTTTGAATTCTTTCAGGACTTTTTAAGAGGCCTTTAGGTATTGTCCTGACTCTGCTCTTGGCAGAGTGCTATTCAGAAAACTTTCCATTCCTGTCCTGATGTTGTTTTGGCATCTCCCTCTGAGAACAGCAGGCAGAGGCTTTTCTACTGTTCAAGTGCCACTCTCTTTTGAATTCGACTTTGATTTTTGCACAGTCAAGTATTTTCTCTGTATGGTGCTTCATAACTGCTGGACCTGAAGGATTAGAGGAATTTTTGGTGAGGCTGAGGCAATGTTTGCACTAAGTACCTGTCCGGTTAGGGTGACAGGTTCCATTCAGAGCTGCAGCACTCTGTGTGGAATTCAGCAGCTGCTCAACGTGTGTTTAAACTCATACCTGTACACAGACAACCAGGGGCAGGGGATGGTTCACTGAGTGTAACAAAGGTTCAGGAAGTGGTGAACCTGTGAAGGGATAGAAGGAAATATATTTGGACAGTTTAAGGGCTGCTGAGACGGTACCCAACATTAATTCAATATCCYGGTGCTCTCTTCCTCCTGCTGCACAAACACGAGCAATGCCCAGTCCTGGCTCCACACTGCATTTGGGAGCAGCTTTGCACTCAGAACAGCAGCTTTTGRTTCAGGCTTTCTGCAGCGGCTGCACACAGCTCCTGCTGCAGAACACTCGCTGTGAGCAGGGAGGCTGTCCTAGAAAAGAAGAAAGGTTTTCTTGCTTAGTTTGTGTTTGTTGAGAGGCAGCTCTTTTTTCACACAGCTTTTGTAGTTTCTCTTTGATCATCTGGAAACCAGACCTTTGAGTGCACAGCTTTAACAGTGTTTATATGATCCTGACTTATTATTTCAACCTCTGCTGTTGCTGAGGCAATTTGACTAGCAAAGATCATAGTCTCTGTAGTGTCACACCTAATTCAAGCAGGAAACACTATCTGGTTTACAGTGCAGCTTGGAGGGGTTTGTGGTTTTGGGGTTTTTTTGGTTTGTTTGTTTGTTTTCTTGGTTGATTTGGGTTTTTTGCAGTATTTGGGTTGCTGTTGGGTTGTTTGTTTTTTTTCTCTGGGTGTTTCCAGGAGGCCTTTGTGGCTTGGGTGAGGGTTGTATGGTTTTGCATGGGTAGAGCTGTTGGCTTGAGCTATTTACTTTTCTTTTTCACTTGGGTGAAAAAAAAGTGAAAAACCAGGAAAGGCTTTTCACTTGCAGTTAGTTGGGCTGGATTTTTAACACACTCATTGGTCCTGCTGCATGGTAAATTTCTATTCTCATTTACTCATACATAAAAGAACAGACTGAGCAACAAGATTTTTAAAGGGAACAAGAAAGACATTGAAAATATTGTAAGAACTGAAAAAAACCCGAACTAATTTACATGAACAGTCCAAACAATGTAGTGTTATAGGGATGTATAGTCACTGAGCCATTGACTTCTTGAACCAGTATTTTTTCAAGTTGAGAGAATGAAGGAATATTGATTTTAATATGGACATCATGTCCTTGTATTGATGTTAATGGTCTTTTTCTGCTCTGCAAAATCTTTCTAAACCTTACTTGTTTAAACTGGCCAGGTTTACTGCTCTACAAAAACATTTCATTTTGCTTTTTTAAGTAGCTGCCAAAGTTTTTTCAAAGCACATAAATTACGAGGAAAAATAAATTCATCTTAAACCAGAAATGCATGAATCTATATTAATATGAAAATATATACGTACAAATGTGTATCTGTATTATACATGCATATAAATACAGTTAAGGATCCAGTCCTACTGCCTTGTGCGTGACATGCACATACACCACACTGTCGGATAAAGAGTGAAATCTTGGCCTTGAATGCACCAGGATTTTAGAAGTCTATCTTTGTTCTTCGTCTTGACATTTTTAATAGTAAGAATAAGTGAATTGTGCCTGTGCTCTGTTCTATTCTGCAGTAAAGTCCCAACTTGTCCTGAAAGCCAAGTCTTTGTGTTCAACAGGAATGGCTTTCTTGGCATGAAATCCCAAAACCACCTCTATTTAGTCCCCAGGAAATGAGATAGAGAAGTAAAAAGAAGCTACACCAAACAAACAAAATGCGTGTTTTGTCAAGCTGACAGTAGTTTTGTGCCACCTTGAAGTTTTGGGCTCGAGCAGGGAGCTGTACCTGGTGTTGGAAGACGAGTGAAGAACAGAATTTTAAAAATACCTCTGGTCGACTAATTTTTCTTTTCTTCACAAAGGCTTGCAGCAAAAATTTGTTTAGAAAAAGAAGTGTGTTATCTGGAGTTTCACACGTTTCCCTGTGTGGGCCTGGACAGGCTGGAAAGGCGCAGCCAGGTGAACCTCACGAAGCTGAACAAGGCCAGGTGCAAGGTCCTGCCCCTTGACCGAGGCAATCRCCAATATCAGTAGGTACTGGGGGACAAATTGATTGAGGAATGGAAGAAATCCTCAGCTGGTGCTTTTGTGTTTGTAGCATGGTATCTGGAGGATGCATTTTATAAGCCAGGAAGTCGAGAAGGGTAAAAATGCTCTGCTGATTTGTAGCATCTTTGCTGTTTCTCACCCCTGGGAGAACCTGACCTTGTTTCGGGAATGTTTTTTCCTCCACGTCTGTGTGCTGTTGTGTATTTTGAAGCTTTGATCACCTCTGTTATCTTTAAAGACAGCGTGGCTTAGACAGGGAGAGGGAGATAGAAAACCAAAGTACATCAGATCACAGGCATTTTCTGTGCTCCACTAAGACCCGAAATTTGAGCCCTTAWTGTGAAGGAGTGGCTACAGATGTACCCCAAGTATGTAATCAAGTGCCACGCAGACTCTTATTCCACAGGTGATGGGCAAAACCACAGGTGCACTCTGCGCTCACAAGTTCCACTCCCAGCATTTCTCTTTCATGCAGTAGTTATCTCTGCCTTTGGATTCTTCAGATCTCTTTGAGTACAGCACTGAAAGTGAAAAAAGTGGTGTTCATCTCAAGGTCACTTTGCTACTTGAGAGCAGCTGCCCTCCAAAGAGCACATAATGAATAGTTTTATTACCTTTTGGTTGGTTTTCCCTACGTGCCATGGATTGCTTCATATGCTATCAGCTCATTTCTCCTCTTCTTTTTTTTTTTTTTTTCCTCCCTTTGAGCTACTGCTTTCTACAACTGTTTTCATCACTGTTAAAAATCATTTATATAGCACCATAAATTACAGGCCCTTTACAAGCACAGAGTAAGATACTGCCTTTGCCCCAAATACTTTATGGTTCAGACACATCCTTGATATCTGGTGTACCTTTTTTTGCTTAACACACTGCCTGGGAATTTTAAGGTAGATTGCATTAATCTCCTGTTTCATTCAGACAATTTTTCATGATCAAATGGTGGCGAGTCACTTTATGTGGTGCAGGTAAGCAATCATGTGTTTGCTCCTTACCATAAAGGCATTGTAAACATTCTGCCTATGGATAATTCCAGGCACACAGTTTYGTGCATGTACATTTGCATCTAAAACCTGTAGGCACCAGGAAAAAAAAAACCAGCCTTTTGATAATTTTGATAATATAATTTTGATAATTTAGCTCCCCCCTTGTTCTTTTTTTCTCGACACCCTAAGTGGCATTTCCCATTTTTTGGAATGAAATCTCCCAGGAATTTTCGTGTGATATTGCCACAGTGCCCAAGGAAAAACCTGGCAGTGTGTTCTGTAAAGATGCCTTTGAAAAGGCAGTTTATTCTTTTGAGTTTTGGCTCAGTTGCTAGGCTCCCACCTCAAGGATATCTCATACTTCATTTACATTTCTGCTTCCACTAAAACACGTATTTAAAATCTAGTTGTAGTTAGCTTTTAATTTGAAATTAAGAAAAATATATTTTTATATATTTGCCCAGATGATAATAGTCTAAAATACATTAAAGGTCTGTTACTGTAGTTATTTACTGTTCTTTCATCTTTAAACAGAGATTTTTTTTTTTTTTTAACCCCAAACAAACAGCTGTAGATCTAGGAGAAAACAAAATAAATTCACTTAACAACCTAATTTTTCCTAAGCCCTTGAAATGTGCAGGTCTTGGGTGCTGGGCAGCTTCCCAGTCATATTCTCAGCTGGAAATGTGGAGTCCACTATAAGATTGTGGGGTTTTTTTTTCAGTTATGGAAGTTTTGTGTCCAAACTATCAATTTTACAGGACACCCTGTAAAATATTTTGAATATTCATCAGTGTTAAAAATATAACAAAACTTTTCTTGACTCATTTGTATCCAAATTTTAGATTTTTATCCACGTGTTGACATCAGAACAGAGCAATCGTGGTTTGCTGACATTGCCATGCAGTTCTTTCTGGTTTTCAAACCAGATCCAACGGCTGCAAAAAATTACTTTCCAATATTCTATTCAGTATGTTAAAATTATGAGACCTCTGAGCCAATATTTTTTTTAAAAGTAGTTTTTTTCACTATTTTCCTTGAAAATGTATTAGACACTGCAAAATAATGCATAATGGTATTAGGTTTACAATTAAATCTCAGAAAGACTTTTACCATTTTTAGAGAACTCTGTGGCTTATATGACACCAAATAAATAACGACGTGAAAAACATTGGCTCTTATTTAAAAAAGATTGAAAAGAAAAGAAAAAATACTTTTTTTCAGATTGATTAATGAAAATATATTTCCCTGTTTTATTCAGAGTAATCCAAGCTTTACTTTGAAAGCACTGGAAAACACTGATGTTATTAAAAAGAGAAAGAAGTTCAGTGAGTGTTCATCTGTAACCATACTACAGTTCCTGTGGTGATACAATATAGAGGAAATTCCGTTGAAACGAAGATTTTTGACATTATTACAGTAAATACCAAAAGCAGATTGATGTTCCTGGGTGTTTTTCTGAACTAAATACCACCCAAATGCTTGCCCTGGTCCTGCACTGTTTATTTTGCTGTGCTGCTGGCACTAAAGCATGGTTTTGATCCAGTGCATTACTTGGAGCACTCAGCCTCTTCCCTGCTTAGGTCCCTGCTGCAGGCACAGGGAATGCCTTTCCTTGGCCAGGTGGAGGAAAGAATGTAAAACTCTTGGAATTGGATTGGAATTTGGAACACAGAAATAGTCTTAAAAGATGCATCTTAGCAAAGAAAACTTTATCATGTGTTTAATTAGGTGTCGGAGCTTGCTTGGATTTCCACAGGCACGGAAGAGTTTAATTCAGAGCGGTGAGTGAATGTGGAGACTCACTCAGTGTGCAGAGAGCATCCGAGTTCAGGGCTCAGAGGAGAACACAAAATATCACCTCTGAGAGGCCAGATGGGCTTTATGCAACCTGATCCCGCAGCCCAGAGTCTCCCTGCCTTGTAAGGAATTGCATTAACGAGCTCTGCTCATGGAGAATTCCCTCGTTTGAAGTGCAGGTCAGGATGGAAAACGTGCCCTGCTTGTTACCCCTCTGCTCTGGATGTAACATGTTCTTTAGGAGACAGTAACCAAATAGAAGCAGGGTACCCGATGCTAAATGGTCTTTGCTTGTTTGTCACGTCGGCACGTGAAATTTCATGTTAAAAAAAACCAAAAAAATCAAAGTGTCTTTTGAAATGCTTTAATATTGTTTGCTTGCAAAGATCAGCTTGCAAAGATGCTGTGGTTTAGCAAGGTCTTGCTCAGTGAAAAGCAGTGAGTGCTGTGATGCCTTTGATCAGCATTTTGTGATTTACTCTGTGAGCGGAGCCCAGCTGAGCCTGGTGTAGTCCCGGACAGAAGGGATATGGAGGCTGCAACCCAGCTCTGTGCTCACAGAAGCTGCTCCTGGTCCTCAGTGTGCGGTGTTTTTGACAATAAGAGCAGCAGAGGTTTGCTCTGCCCCTTGCTGATGCTCTTTTAGTCTCAGTCAAAGTGCCACCAGCCTTTTGTCACGGGAGGTGCTTCAGAACTGAGCAGTAACCCTGGGCTGCACCAGAATGTTGCCGCCGTGTTGGTGATTTGTCTCTGATGAAAGATGGAACAGTAAAGTATGGAACAGTCACTCCTTGTGATGCTGCTGGAGAATTTCCCTCTCACAAGGGGGAAAAGAAAAAAAAAAAATCTCAGTTTTCACACATGCACAAAGTATTATCAGCCTGTACTACCAGAAGAACCTACATTTTGGTTTGAGAGAGAGGTTATACTTCCAGAATGTCACTGTTTTCAGAACAGGGTGTAATTTGTTTTGTTTTGGGTTTTTTTTGTTTGTTTTTGTTTGGGGTTTGATTGTTAGTTTTGGTTTGGGTTTTTTGGGTTCTTTTTTTTCAGTGTCAGTACCTGTGCATTTGCTGTTGGAAATAGTTAACTTTACATTTTGTTGCTGGGAAAGAAGTATCCAACTGATGTGAACCATGAACCCCCTAGGAAAATAGAAAATACATAGATTCAGAGCATCTCAGAACACTAATTAAATATTTAGTGTACAGGCTGGATCCCTCCTAATGGAGAGTGTCTGAGGTAAACACAGCATCTCTAAAGTACAATCAATTTAATAACAGAAAGGACGGRCAGCTCATGGAAGGGGAGACAATGCAGGGAGTGTTTTGATTTCACACAAAAGAACTGTATGAGAAGTGAACTTTTTAATTGTGAGAATGGACAGGGAATCCAGCTTCACTTTGCTGAAGGAATTTCTGAGAGCACTGGAAGGCAGTGGTGGAATCACTCTCAGGTTGGTTTGGTTATTGCCTGGTTTACTGGCTGTGCAAGTCTAGCAGCAGAACACCRACATGCTTTGTAATGCTCGAAACGTGCAGGAAAAACTATTCTGAATCTGACCTTTCGCAACAAGCTGCGTACTCTCAAAATTTTTTAAGACCAGGAAAATAATTATTCCTACTGTGGGGATGTTGGAAGGGGTGTGGTGACCTGGTTGTCACGTGCCTGCACTGGGGGGAAGCAGTGCASAATCTCCCGTCCCAGGGTGTTCCTTGTGCGGCGCTGTGTGCGTTTACCCGCAGTGTGCACGGGCAGCTGCTCAACTCCAAGAACTCCTTTACAGTTGTGTTGCATTTAACTTTCTTCTACAAACACYTGTTCTTCAAAAACAACCTTGTCCTGTTTAAAGAAATCCTAGAAATGAGTCTTTGCGCTTTTAAGCTTTCAGTGTGAACGAGAACAGACCACGGAGAGCTGCACTCGCACCCATTCACAGATGTGTCCTGCTCCAGGATGCCAGGAAGGCATTCCCTCTGCCAGACTCCCAGAAGGCACTCTTCATCTTGTTTTGTCTCCTGACATGCCCTGGGTTCCCTCTCATAGTTTGGACTGATGGACAGAAATTTCTCAGTATTTTTGAAGTGGTGCCAAAATAATTTGAGGCCACTTCTGAAAATCAGAACCATTTGGGCATGCATGTCCAGCGTGTTGCATGCTTTAGGAAAGCACTGATGCAGCCTTAATTATTGTCTCACTACTTATCTGTCTTTAGTACATAAATGCCAGGTTTCAGAAAATGTCAAGGGTTTCTGGAAAAAACATAGTTTGAGACCTATTAAGGAGGAATGTTCTGTGAGTCTCATGACAGAAGCCAAAAAAAAGAAAAAGGGTTATGGAGAAAATCTGCAGACATCAAGATGATGGAGAGGGTCCTACAAGTCACAAAATGAAAGGCAGGCAAAGATGCCCAAAGTGTTTTTGTGGTCTGGAAGGCAGCCAGAGAGGCATTGATTTATTAAAGAGCAGCATCACGGCTTCCTTTTCTYGATGCGATGGTGCCATTAGAGCTCCTCAAACAGTCTCTGATTTCCTTGAGAATGAGGAGTAGGAGAAGATTCTGAAGACAGTTGTTATTTCCAGATTGATGCCGCTGCCAGACCATCTCTTTGTGTGCCTGGCTGCAGAATTCTGTCTGTATGCAGTGGGTGCACGTGAGTTATTAAACACAGCCACTACTTGTGCAAGAAGTACCCCAGCAGCTGTGTAGGCTTTTACACTCTGCARTTGTGGTGTAAAAAAACCAGCTTCAATGAGACAGCAATCGTGAGGCACCAATTGTCTCGAAAGTGCCAAACTCAGCAGTTTTGTTAATAGAGTTAACTCAGGGCTGTTCTTGTGCACTGCTAATGTGCTGGGAGTGATTAGCACCTGTAGCACCAGCTTTTTGTCTATTTCTGTAGATATCTCAATTCTCTTATGTAACTTCTTTTCCCCGTTTTCTCTCTGAATAGCCAGTATTAGTTTTGTAGTTTTCCATTTCGAGCACACGCCTTGCCCCTGCAGTGCCTCCCTAAAATCCTGGCGCTGTGTCTCCTCGTGTGCCACTTGTCCTGCCTGGAGGTGGGCAGTACCTGCCTCCACCAGGACACTGCTGCAGAGGCCTTTCTGATATTGTGAGCAGAACGGGAGATGCTGGGCAGCCTGTTGGCAAGGCTGGTTCTGGTGCTGTTCCCGGGATTTCAGGTGGCAGAGGAGCAGATTTTCCACCTTTTCCATYGCAGGGCTGTTGTACAGCGGTGCTGCCGTCAGCAGTGGTGCTCTGGCAGCCTGGGAGCAGGAGAAGTGTGCTCAGCACACACTGTGGATGTGCCAGTCTCTCACCGAGTCACAACACTGATATAACCCACCCTCAGCTGCGAGGCTGCTCTCACCTTGTTAAAAAACAAGTGAGACGAGGAGACAGAGCATGAATTAGTTTTGTCAGATATATAGTCAGAAGTAGCAGCTGATAGGTTTGCTGTGATAAGTTCTGTATGATGGCTTTGCTGAAAGGTAGGCTGTTCCATGATTTACTGAACTATTATAAGTGGTAAAACTGATCCATTTGTTATCATCCAGTGCATAAAGACTTCAGGATTTAAGGAGCCTGCACTAAATAACAAAGCAATTTATATACTCATAAACTGAAAATTACAGGGAAGAAGTCCTTAAGTCATTGGTAATAGGAACCTTTTATCATATTAGTGATGATTACCAAATATTAACCCCTACTCCCCTTTTTAAAACAAAACCTTACCTTAGAATAGTTGCAATTACTTAAAGAAGTCCTAGAGACAACTTTGTATTGATTTACTGTGCAAGTGTGGCAAGTTTTATTTATTTATCTGAGTGCCATCCCTCTCCCACCCCATCAGGTCCCTGCATCAGCTGATGTGAGCTGATTGATGGTTCTGCCAGCAGCAGCATGTGGCTGATGTTTCCTGAGGAATGGTATCAGCTGCCTCCACTACTGGGGAGCAGATCTTTACCCAAAGCAAATTTGAGTGTAGTGTCTTGAAAAGAGATTTTTTTTTCCTGTGTTTCAATAAATAGATAATAGTTAGCAATAGTTGGTTTCAGGTTAGCCTGTTCTAAGGAGGATATAATTATGTGTCCTACTGTGAAGATGGAAATACCCTCTGCCAGGTTTTAAAAATGCATTATAAGATTGTGAGTCGTCTTAGTGTTCTCTTGAATCAAAGATTTTATGGGCAGTGGAAAGAAGATGTTGACTAAAGCTAAGCAAACATTTGCCTGGAGGTAATTTTACTGATGACATTAGTTTCTTTTTTCTGCTCCAGAGTATCCTGAGATACTTAATTCATTCAATTTTATTCAACCAATCTAAGTTCTCAGGGAACAGAAGAATTGAGAGCCACTTGTTGCCAGTACTCAATATTTGATATCCAGCTTGCTTTGTTCAAGTGTGAATGATTACATGCTGAAACAGATTTGTTTCTTTTTGTGATCTGTGTAAGCAAAGTATCTAAAGTCAAGGGGAAGATTTGCACACACACCTGGGCATTATCCAGCAGAAAATTGGAGAGCTGTACTGACATTTCAGGAAATTTAGTTAAAACTCTTTTCTTGGAGCTGGTAAATTCTGATCTCACTGTCCTTGTGTTAATTCTCTGGTACTTTTCTTTCACAGACCCTATTTAAGTAAAGTCAAGTCCATCATCAACCCACAGTAACACCTTCCCTGATCAGACTGGAGTCCAGCTATGACCTCTCAAAACCAGGAGAGATTATGTGAGGTTTTCCTGTGGCTGCCAGGGCTTTCTTTGGCAGAATTTTTGTCTGAGTCTGTTCTCACCAAAAAGAGTGAAGAAGCGGCAGCAATACAGCACCTGCCACTGAAATTATGGATAAGGGGTTGAGCTGGTACCAGCTGAATGATGATGACCAATAATTTGGCTTAATTATAATCACTTAGTTACCCTGAGTCCTGTCAGGATAGAATGTTTGAGTGTTGGGAGCAATAAGCCGCTGACTTTGTTCCAGATGTGTCACAAATGAAGTGTTTGTGCCAGACAAAGGGTCAGACCCCTCATGTTTTTCATGTTTTCATGGCTGTGTGCATCCCATGCATGTGTGTGTGTCACGGAATGTGGGGTCTGAGGAAGCTCCCATCTGCCTCCATCCTGCCTGTCCCCCCTTGGACTGCACACTGAGCACAGTTCATCAAACAGCCAGGAATCCTGACTGGGCGTTTTAAGTTGTGCTGAGCTCTAATGACCAAATGGTTGGCTGGTTGCTCCTCAGGCTTTCCTGGGACGGTATTCTGACCTCACATAATCTCTCCTGGTTTTAAGATGTCATAGCTGTACACAGCAAATGAGCACAGAAACCAATTCCTTGCATCAAAAGTGACAGAAGGGCTAAAGTAGTGGAAATTAATTGAAAATGGAAAAACACCCCAAAAACTGTGTGCTGAAAACACAGAGTTTATAAACCAACCAAACTGTACGTACAGTTGCACTTCAGTTGCTCTTCTGCATTTATGCTGAAATCCAAAAAGCAAAAGCCAGAAAAAATACAGCAAAAGCCAGCCCCTTGCAGTGCAAGAACAGATTAAGGGCTTGTTTTGTTTCCATACTTCCTAACAGTTTGCAGTTTTTCATTTCATATACAGCCGTGATAGATGAGGCTGTTAAGGTGTGGACATTAAGCACAAACACAAATATTTCTAGCCTTCTAAATATTTAAAATTATTTTCTGTATTCTGTGTAAATTAATGTGAGATTTTAGCATTGTTGCAGCTCRTGTATCATGTGCATCACTGGTATCCTTTCTTGGGGAAGTTTAAGTGAAAGAAACCAGTTCATTACCAGTAACATCAATGTAATCATTACCATCACATTCCCTCCCTCCTTTATTAGGCTTTTTGGTTTTTAAGAATTATTAAATCTCTCTGGTTTAAATTCTGAAGAACCGAGCTATTAGTCAAAAGCACAGACTCATTAAAGTCAGTAAGTTTTGTCTTTGCAGTCCATTACATAAATATATGCTTTTGATACCTTTCTGCATGATCATATAGCACCTAGAAAAACAACGATCAGACTGTCTAGCACTGAGCTTGTTTTAATATTCTTGTGGTTCTTAGGAGGTTTATATCCCCTGCAGGAGGAGGAACTTAGTCTGCATTTTCTTATCTTCCAATGCAGTAAGCAGCAATATCAGTGCTATTTCCAATCTTCTGTGTCATTAATAAATATGCCAAGATATGTCTATGAATTATGGCCCTTTAATAAGGTAATGGAACTCCTAGAATCTAGAGCTTGATTTTTCAGAAATGGGAACTGTTTAGGTGCCAATAAGAATGTGCTGATCACATACATAACCAATCTTGATTAATTATGAGTACAAAATTTATTATTTCATTTTTGCTATTACCAACTGTTTTTATCTACCCTGAATATCTCACCAATCCCTCGTGATTCTGTAGGGAAAATAAACGCTATTCTGATTGATGATAAAAGTTCAGGCTGTGGCACGAGCTCACACAGCAGTGCTGGTTCTGAAGCTGAAGGTACCTGTAAGAGCCCCTGTGGAAGCTCATGTGAACACCTTTGGGAGCATCAGAGGAGCTGGGCCGTTATAGCAGCAAAGAGAAAATGCCCAGATGTGTAACAGAGTTTCTGACTGCCTGTTTTTTAAAAGAACAGCGAGGTTCTCATTGATTCCAAGAGCCTTTGACCTGAACCCTATGTCAGCTCTCTTGGACCAGCCTTTGTTAGAATGATTGTGGTCAGTACCTTCTATTTACTCTTTTYGCACTGTTTGCAAATCCAGAACGTGTAAGAAGTGACCTTAGCAAACAGGGTTTGGTTTAACTTCAGCCATAGGTGCAAAAAACAGAGTAATACACCGGTTTTCAGTCATCTTTTTATCCACGTTTTATTACCTGCACAGGAACTGCAGATGAACTAACAAAGTATTGAATGATATCTGTACGAAAAATAAAACACTTGAAATGAATGGTTTTTGTACAGCAACATGAGAAACTGTTCCTTTTGTTTGAAGGAATAAGATATGAAGGATTGCCTGAGTAGSCAATTTAATAATTAAGAGAATTTAGAATACAGATAGAGAAGTTGAAAGCCTTGGGACACCATTCCCTGAAGTTTCATATGCTGCCTATGCTCCAAAACAGGGAAAATTTGATACCGAAGTGATTTATAGGCAATAGCTGTGCACAGTCTTTTATCATATTAATAAAATCTTTAACCATTCTTTGAAAATTCTAAAGCTTCCTGTGTTGAGTTGAGGTGCACAGACAGAAAGAACTGCTGGYTGGCAGATGTTCAGATACATTACCAGAAAATGTATTTTTGGCCTAACCAGTATAATGTAATTCATTCTAACATGATATTTCAGGTTTATTACAGTGTAAGTGGCTACAGAACACAGGGCACTATGCAGAAGACTAAACCAGGTGAAGGTGTACAGCTTAAAGGTGACTGGGTTAGGCCTGATAGAGTGCTGACAGATGGTTTAAACCACTCAAAACTGGAACCAAAAGGTTTTTCTTTTCCTCTTGGAGTCTACCTATGTGAAGGAAGYGGCTTTATTTCGTGAGACTGCACTGAACTTATATCAGTGTTATTGTCGTTGCACGTTACAGTAAAAATTATCCCTTTAGGAACTGGTGTGTTAAATCTTTGCCTTCTGCCTCCCCTAAAAGAGGCAACAACATTTTGCCTGGCCATAGCATTTTGCAGATCAACCATAAATAGCTCCGTGTGTATCTGTATCTGTTTATCTGTATAAACTTCTCTATTGAAACTGCGGCGTAAAATGCCACRTGGGTTGATTGTCTCACTTTCCTGTTAAATCTGTCAGCTCTGAACTGTCAGGGGTGCAGCAGTTATTTTTACGTGGGCTTCACCCTGGTGGCAGACTCCAGTTGGTTTAGTGCTGTGGATTTTGGTTTGCTCCCCCCAGTCTTGTTTTGCTATTATGTCCTGTCGTTATGGGCTGTTTCAGCAGGTGCCTCTCCATTTGCCACCTGCCCTGGTGCAGTGAGTGATTATGCAATTTAGTTAATGCGTTTGAGTTATTTMGGTGGCATTTTACCTTGTATGGTCAGGCTGAATATGGAAATGGACTGGAGTCTTTAGGTAAAAAGAATTTTTTTTCTTTTTTTTTTAAGAAGTGCAAAGTCTGTGACCAAAGATAACGAATAAATAATCAAACATAAAAATAAGGCAAAATTTCTGTTTAATCTCATTCCCATGACTATTTTTATATCTCATCTCTTCAGTTATTATTCTTTATAATAAATAGGTGATGCACTTAGTGGACAGACTGTGTGTATGGCTCTGCACATCAGTACCTGAAACGTGTCCTGGTCAGGGTGTGGCCTGCACCAGTTCACGCCATCAGGCTTGACTTTCAAGTCCAATAATGCAGCCTTAAAAGTAAATAAGATTTGTCCCCTTTACWTTTTAAAATTGTTGCTCACCTGAGGACGCTGTTGATCACTTTACTGAGTATATTGTGTGTTTTAATGAGATGGGTTAGATGAGTTAAAAATACTTTCTTGTAGCAAAGGATAAAAGTCCAAGTGTCAATCAAAAAAACTCGAGTCCCTTGCATGCTCACTCATTTGCATAAAGTACCTTAAACTTAACAAAAAAACCAAAAGAGTAAAAGATTGCAGTTCTCTTTGTTGACCTTTGTTAAATATGCAAATCACCATCCTAACTTTGATTTTAAAATATATATTATGGTAAGAAAAAAAGAAAAAATCCTCCCGTAAATAAATCAAATTAGCCCCAACATCTTTCCTGTGGTCTGATTTACTGTTTGCACTCCCTGTYTCTGGTGCTGGCAGTTCTCTCCCGGCAGCAGGAGCAGCAGCAATAACACTGTGGAGACAGTAGATGGCTGTAGAAAAGTGTGTTGAGCRCTCCTGTGTGAGCGTAATAAGATCGGGAAAGGCCTTGACCTGACTGGATGCAGCTTTTATCTGAAGTACATTTAAAGAGATAAAGGAGAAGCAGGGTGCAGTACATGTTCCTTTCTTTCCTGTAGGAGCTTTGCTTTGAGTTTAAAAATTTCTCAAATGCGGGATTTGTGAATTGGGTCCTACAGCAGGGAGAGGTAATGGCTTGAGTGCCACCGGAGTCATTCTGAGGATTCCCCCCCTCCCTCAAGATGTCTTAGAAATCCTCCTATAAATTCTTACAGAGGGGGCGTCCGTAGATCCCATAATAATAATCAGGAAGTGGTATATTCCCATTTATTTATTTATTATTACTTTTTTTTTTTCTTCTTCTTCTTCTCCCCCCCCTTCTCTCCAGCGTAGTTGGCTGCCTTTAGTGCACGGACCTGCTCATTAAATAGATACACCAAGAACTGTTACCTAAGCAAGCTTGACAGTAAAGAAAGGACAGACTGAGTTAGGGAGAAAAAGGGAAGAAAAAAGACAGCCTGAAGCAAGTCACTTCACACGCAGAGAGAGCCACTGAACGAATGCTATTCTCATAAACAAACTAAAAAAAATACCTGGTACAAGAAGAGAACTGTGAGGACTTGACAGAAAAAGGCAAGATTTTCTACCCACTGTTTTCAGTTTTCCTTCCAGACATACTTGGTGAAGTAAGGAGACTTCTGTTTGCTGACAGAGCCCTTGATTTCTTTCAAGATGATGATGTATTTGTGGGTAGGTAGTGTCTCTCTCCATGTCAATCTTTTGTTAATAAATTGACTTTGGGACTGTGGATTTTAGCCTGTAGTTGCAGCGTGTTTTGTGCTGTGTGAGGTGTGTGTGCTGCAGGGTAGCGTGGCTGGGGTGCAGAACATGTGCTTGCATTTCCAGGCAGAATTTAAACAAACCGGTTCATTAACGTGAAGCTGAAATTTATTTTCAAGGTTTGCAGGATGTGGCAGAGTGCACTGCTTTCTTTTCATTGCCTTAGAACATATTGCAACTGTGTAAGATTCACTGTGCGGTTCAGTTACACAGCGAATGCTGCATCACTTGTGGCTGCTCAGAATTTGCTTTCTTTGTAAGAAATGAAACAATCTTAATGTGATTAAAACTTCTAATGTGTGTTACTTAACCCAGTTGCTTTTATACTAATTGTCACAGTCTGTCTTGGCTTTTGAAGTTTCTGGCAATTGACAACTGCAGATAAAGAAATAGATATTGTGCTCCTATTTCTGTGGTTTTATATTCAGCATTGTTCTGATTCCTTGCAGCAAAATTGCCTCACCTTAAAAATAATGTTGTGTTGTGGCACGTATGTTTTGAATTAGTAAAGCTATTAACCTGTGAATTCTTCCAGGTTTTGATACAGAACGTTTTTTTTTTTTTTCTTAGCAAAAAAACCCACAAAAAGATCAGTGAACAAATCTGCATACTTAAAAGCTTTTCTGTGTTCCTCTTCAAAGCCTGTGCATCTTCTGGGAAAATATTTTAAACTAATCTCATTTGACAATCTATTTATTTATTTAATTTAAATGTATGTAAAAATAGACAGGCGTGCAGCTAATCTGGGCCACCTCTGCAAAACAGGCTGCAGAGGGGCAACACTGAAGTCTCAGAGATATCATCAGTAATCACTCCTCTTTCCAAATCGCTCGTGGTTCATGCTGTAAATCTCCCTTTATGCTTTCTTCTYATTTCTGTTGACCTTCTGCTATATCTTAGTAACTTTTGTCATCCGTGCAAAAGGCACAGTACGTAGACTTTTAAGTTTCTTATTTCAGTACTTTGATCTGTGCCATGSTTTCGGGAGCTCACCAATCACCGAGCCTTATGATTTTGTCTTTTTCTTTTTTTCTGGGTTCTGTAGTACAAGTCTCTTGAATTTTCACCAGTGAGTGCATTTAACAGCRGCCCCGAGTGCTGCTCTCTTTCAGCCCTTACCACGATTCTGTATTGAAGCTGCTGGTGCAAGGATTAATTTCGTTTTATTTTTAGATTTATAAATCAGATCCCTCAGTTGCAGCAGTCTGTCTTTCATTCAGTTTGTGTTGTGTGTTAGAGCTGCCATCACCCAAAGGAGATGCACAGTAAATATTTGAGGATAAACTCTTTATAATACGCACACTAGGGTGAAAGGACATGCATTATTCTGTATTATTCTGTTTCTCTGTGGCACAGGATCAAAAGGTTTAAAAGCCAGGGAACTTCTCCCTCCCCAAGCCTAGGAGTCTTTGTTAATTTGAAATTTGGTGAAATTCCTTCTCTTGCAGGTAGCTATGCAGATTTCTGTCACTTTTAGCGTGCTGTATTTTGTATGATTGATTAACTTTTCTAGTTATTCATTTTAGAGATGTATATAAATGCTTTAAGCAAAACAACCACAGTAATAAGCAGTTTCTGATGGTACCACTTCCTGGTTTTCAAAGCTTCTAGTAATTAATATAACGGTTCTAGTAATTAATATTTCACATTTAAAAGTGTGTTCATGCCATTTTTATTTTGTCCTTTTTACTTGCGTTTTAAGGTGTATRTTTTTTTCTGGTTTTCTGATTTGCAGAATTCTTTAAACAGCCTCTCTCTCTTTTGGCACTACCACACCTGGGTACTAAGCATTCTTCYCATTTGCAACTGAACTTTTCTAGTCTAAATTATTTTTATAAGATCTTAAGATTAGTAGGAAGAAGCAGAGAATAAACTTTTTTTTTTTTTTATTAACTGTAGCAGAACGTTATTACTTTGTGTTTTTTTATGGAAATAGAGGAATTGTACTCATAGATCTTTTTTTTCTGAAATGTCATGATTTTTAAACTCTATACATTTACTAGGCATGTAGAGGTACCTAAGATGCAGCATTTGTAAAAAGATGCAGTAGGTAAACAAGAGACTTTTAATGTCTGTAGGTGCAAGGTATAAACTCACAGCAGCACTTGAAATGCTTTCTCCTGGCATCACATCAATATTTTATATAATTATAAAAAGCTTCTCAGCAATACTATTAAAATTTAAAGTAGCCAACTTGTGTGAAAATGTAGTCTTCCCCTTTTTAAAGGTCTTAAAATTAATTTATTACATTGACTGAGATTTTTTCAGATTGTTCACTCRCTTATGTTGGCAGTGCTTACCTGTTGTTTCATTTCATGTATAATGTAGAAACATTTTGCAATATTTACGAAGAAAAAGAACATTTTGATTTCTTCCCATTTTTTAATGTCTTACCAAGCAGTATCCTGGAACAGTTTGATGTCTTTTTTTTTAATTCTACTGATGACKGTGGTATCAAGTTCTTTTTATTGCAAGCAAACTGAACTGAACGTGTTTAGCTCACTAAAAACATTGTGCAGGAATGCAGAGCACCGACACTAATTCAGTCTCTTGAATGRAACAGTCTTGATTAGTTGCTGTTTTTTAGGTACTTATTTCAAAATTTCAAAAAGTAGAAAAAGTTTTTGGTACTGCTAACCCTGTCAAGGGAAATCCATATTTGTTGACAGCCTAAGCAATTAAATGATGTTTAGATATATTCTTTCCTCCTTCCTTGGACAAAGGAGATCTTTTTTTGGTCTGGTACTTGGTGTGTAGACACCTGTGCTGTGGGAATCAGAGTTCATCAATGTCAGAGTTCACACTGACCAAGAAACTTTGAAGTCTTTCAGGCATTACTGMTTTAGGAACTTGTGAAGTCAAAAGGGCCTATATTCTTTCTGAGGGCTGTAGACCATTTTACATCTGCTGCTGCTGCAGTTTAATCCCCCTTCCTCCCCAAAATAAGATTGTGGCAGTGACTCAAGGTGTTCTGGATCACTGCAGATTATCATTCACATTTCCTGTGTAACTCCCCAAAGGTGATGTGATTTTCTGAGAATGTAACAGATATATGTTTTGGGTTTTTTTCCAGTTATAGGGTTCTAAAGTTGCTGACTTGTGCTTAGCTTGGCTAAAGCAGCGTCACTACTGGTGGAGGAAATGGGAGTTGATGGCAGAAAGCTGAGACTGCTCCCAATCTTCCATAGGGTCCCCAGTCTTCCAAACCCCCTCGTTCTGTGCTGTATTCCTCCTCCTCTTTTTCAGATTTTGAAAAATGAGCGTAGTTTGTCCACATGAGCTGCCTGATTCCCCAGCAAACAGTTCTGTGGTTGGTTGTTTTCCATCTGGTTGTTCAGACTGGGCTATTTTGAGGTCTCACTGACCTCATGTTCAACTTTCATATTCTGAGTTAGAAGTCAAGGGTTTAAAGTTACTACATGTCATGAAAAAGTCAAATGTAATTAAATGTTGGCCTGACAAAAACTGGAACAAAATCATTGGTAAATAGATTTTTTAAGTGCAAATTATTAGTTTTCCACATTTTGTTGTATGCTATGAAAGTGCTGGACTAAAATTACTTTAATGTACCATAATACAGTTTCATAAATTTTATAAACATCTAATTAATGTCTGCTTAGTCAGAGGTGTGCTTCATTCTTGTCAGTCTGCTGTTCTTTTTAATAATAGGGAATGAGTTGTCAGAAATTTTGTGTATATTTAGCAGAGATTTTTTCAGTAGCACCTTCGGAATGATACTTGATCAAACAAGGCAGAAAGCATGCCAGCAAATGAAATTTGTTTTTTTCCCCAAAACTAGAGTAGGCAGATACAGAGAAACAAATTGAAAAAAAAAAAAGTGTACGCAATAGCAACAAGATAACTTCTGGCAGTAGGACACTGTTTTGACAACTCTGTAGAAGAAAGCTTTTGGGTCCAATATAGAGAATTGTACTTGTCTGAATTAGCAAAATGTTCCTTAGATGAACATCTGGGAAGAAGTCTGGAGGAAAAGGAAGTAACAGACTCTAGCACAAATTTAATCTGGATGTTTAGGAGTTTAAACTCTTTATGGTTGCATTTCTGGTGCTTCTACTACTTAGAGACATCCTAATATGCACAGGAGTCTGTGTCAGCTCACATATTCAAGAGCAGATGGTATTTTATTCAGCTGACCAAAGTCTGTGTGTTTTTATGCGCTCCCAAACGTGTGCAGGCACAGAGTGTGCCTTTCTCCTGGCTTAGAGAAGGGTGTCATTTCAAGCCTAACTTGTGCTCCTTGCGTACTCAGTGCTGCAGGACACCTTTGTAAAGGCTTTTTTTCCTAAAGGAAACAAGAACCCTAAACAGATGTGAAGATGACTAAAATGATGAAGGAACAAAACCTTATGATTTTTTAAAATTGGAGTAAGGAGCAAATCCAATGCTCCTATTTTTTTGACTAACTTTACTTACTGCGTATTTTGCGGCGTTGGCATCGTGTGCATTAAGCAAAGGATTGCTCTCTTAAATGAGGACTTTCCAAAAGCGCCCTAGACTAAGACAAAATGCACGACTGACTGTGCTTCAAGTGCTGCAGACAGTGAGATGCAGCATGAAYTAAGCTGAAAGAATAAATKACTATGTTGGAAGCATTGTCAGTGRAACACTTCAGCAGTATAGATTTTATTGCATAGAATTATTGAGTAATCAACGTATTTAGATCCTTTTAGTTAAGAAAAATCAAACATGTTGGCTGAAAAGCCGCAGGTGTCTTCAGAGTCAAAGTGATCCTCATTCTGCTTTCCACTGAGACTTTGAATAAAATATGTGGCTTTATCCTCTGTATCTGACTGCCTGAACGCTGAYGTTGAATAAATATGTACCTTTTATTATTAACACAGAAAAATACAAAATTATTTCATACTAGAGTATGTTGATGTGAATAGTAAGGATCTTCCAGGGTATCTGACTCAATAAACTTGAATAATGAAGTATTGCCATTTATAAATCTACAATCTTGATGGCTAAAATGASTGACTGAATGGAAACAGGATTGCAGTTAGTTATGGTAGAATCTAAGACAACTCTCAGTRGGCTGCATTTATGTATCTCTTGGAACACACACATAAGTTGGCTTAAAAATCATATGTATGATAATTCATGTTGTGATGACAGAAGCTAAAAGTCACACCAGCATGCAAAACATGAAGACATTCAGCAAAATCACCTTTTTTAGTGTGAAAAGAGAAATGAAACAGAAGAGAAAAGCGATTTCRGTTCAGAACATTTGACAGTAACTTTTGGTCATCCGGCACATTCAGTTCTTGAAGGGTTTTCTTGACCTGCTACAGTGTTTTGTAGAGCACTGTTCTGTTATTTATGGGGGGTAAGAACGAGAAGAGAACAAATCAGGATGGTGCTCCGTTATGTCCAGCACTGCAGATAGGCAAGCAAGGCAGTTTTGGTTTATAAAAGCAATGTACATTCCCTTAGACACAAACACATGGAAATGTTTGATGAAATTGAGTTTAAGCAGGATTAAACTGAGTTTAAGCATCAAAACTATATGTATTATTATTTTTACTAATTCTTGCTGCAGAATCAGTGCATTTTGTGTAGAGCAGTGTGACAGACTTGCTCTGCCCTCTTCTGAAGTTGCATTATATACTCTGTATGCTTTAATTACCTAATCTGTTCTCCCCCCTTACTTTAGCAAGGAGTTACACTTGTCCAATTAACCTTATCTTTGTCGTGTCCCTCTTAATAGCACTGGTTTCCATCAAAGCTTTGAATGAACTGCGTGGGTGTCTTTATCAGTCCAGGGATGTTTGTGTGAGGAAAGAATTGAACAAAGACTGCATGAAATGTGCCTGGGTGAGCAGGTTAGAGTCCTCCTATTGTCCCACTATTATTATCCTTAAGTGGAAATCCTTCCTGAACACCATTTCTGTGACAATCTGGTGGGTTCAAGCTGCTACATCTACAGCTGTGGAACCGTAGCTACTGTTGGAATGGTCTTAGTTGGGGAGGCAGAGGAACGAGCAAGTCCTCAAGATTTTTCTGGGCAGTTGAGAAACGGTGTTTGTACCTTGAGTTTAATTTCTTGGTGTGTTCCTTCTGGTATTTATTCCAGTGAAGTGTGCCTGTTYGAGAAGCTGTCGTAGTCCCCAAGCCAAGATTTTGCTTATCTTTTCACTTTAACGCGCAGGTGCCACTAGGCTGGATTTACCTTTTATAACTAGTTTGACTGTCTCACAGTTTAATCAACAAAAGGGGATGTTTACTAATCAAAGCCTAGGTATCTGTTCACATCTTCTTTTGATGTCTTTCCATATGGCTTCCTTTCTCCCTTCTGCTCCTGGATTGATATCCTTTCCTTGCCAAACAGATGAATCTGTGTTTGGATCCTTGTCATAGCCTAGAATGGAAATCCACCTGTTCTTCCTGCAACCAGAAAGCTGAAGTCCCACTTTTCTGCAGAAATGACTGCTTTTCACAGAGGCGTCTAATACACTAGATAAATTTTTCCCCATCAGGATGGCAGTTGTGTCATGGGTTGGACCCATCTAGCAGCCCAATTCCCTCTCAATCTCTGCCTCAGGGGGACAGGGAGGGAGGAGGAGTGGGAAGAACTGGGAGTGAGAAAGCTCATGAAACAGCAGAAAAACAGGCAGATCACTTCTTCGTCCCTGTCACAGACACAACAGACTTGCCTCTGAAGAAATGACATTATTTATTGCCAATTATAATTTCTGCCAATTAATTTTGGCAATTTAATTTCTGATTCAGGTAGTGGAAAACAAGACCAAGAACCCTTTTTGTTATCACCACCAGTTAAAAGTCCCTTTCTTCAGCGAGGCAGTGAGTGACGTGGAGGGACTGCAGTCAGGACACAGGAGTTTCTCTCTTCAGCTCCTTCTCTCTCTTGCTCTGCTCCCTGTGTGTTCCTGCATGGGCACAACACAGATTTAAGTCAGCCAAACACATCAGACCAAGCCTGATTATTGGCATTCCAAGTTTCCGTCAGACATTGTTGTGTTTGTAGAGTTTTGTACATTTAATCTTTTGTGATGTGTATATATAAGAAATAGCAAACTCTCTTTTAAAGAGCAAAAGCTGATGTATGTTTGGATTTTGCTTCCAATGAGCTTCTCCTCAAATATAATTGCAGGAATTCAAGGAAGGATAAAATGTGACAACATATTTGTGAATTGCGAGATTTAACAGAGACCAAAGTAGATCTTATTATTGATGTGCTTCCTGCTTCATTAAATTCCCCTTAAGGTTTGCAGCATGGATATGGATCATTTGCAATAATAATTATGCAGTGATCGATAGATTGTGTCTGACATTGTGCTTGTCACCTTGAAATGCAAAAACCATTTATTTTCGAGTGTGTGAACATTCCTCTCTAGCGTTAGACACCAGCATGYGCTGGTTTGTGTTAGAGAGGGATGCATTTCATCAAGTTGGGAACTTCATAAACCTTTACCTAAAATGAWGTGCCACTTGTCGTTTTACAAAAATGAAAATTGCCCAGCCAGCAATGGTTTTAGATTAGAAAACGCAGTCTAAGTTCAAAAGGATTGTTCAAACTGGAATGTTTGCATTTTGATTGATTCCTGCCTGTGTGTTACACGCAYGGGGCTTTCAATGGGTCTGTGATGAGCTCGGATGCAACGAGCACACTTGATGAAACTGAGATCTCTGCTTCTGGGGCCGGAGTGTGTTCTTTGGAAAGTCTGTCTGCCTCACTGAGACTCTGATTCACGGCAGTATTAATTGGAAAATCAGCAAGAAATGCTTCAACTTTAGTCCTTCTTTGAGTTTAATACTGTACGTTTCATGTTTTGAGTGGTGTAATCATCATGAGCATGTAACCTTCCTTTTATTAAGAATATTTGTAGTAATAAATGAAGCTCTGTCCTTTGGGCTTTCAGAATTTTGTTTCTGTTGAAATTCCAGTGAAGCAGCTGGTTGGTGGCTGCARTTAAAGTGAAGTTGGTCTGTGCTTTCCCAACTAACATTAAAGCAGCAGCCAAGAGAAATGTTGCATTTCTAGATATTCCACTTGGAGCTTTTGCAGAGCATCCATTGTTATGGAATAAGAAGTGAAGACCAAAACTATGTTTGGTGAGATGTGATTTGATTAAAAAGTGATTTTTTTTCAAAGSTAAAAGCTGGCTTTAGATTACATCAGACCAAATATTTATAATTACTTTTATTTGAGATTTAAACTTTTATTCAGAGGGATAGTTTATTTGAGGTTTTGTTTGTTTTAATCAGGATTTTTAAAACAAATATGTGAGTTCTTTTATTGAAAAAAAAAAATTAAAATTGTCAACGTTCTTTAGGGTGAAATGTTGTGCAGATGATTTTTTTCCCTCCARGGGTGAACATAGGTAAGCATATACATTGGAATATGGAAATTTTTAATATATTGATTCTCATACAACCAATTTGAAGAGTAACTGCAGTGTTAATATAAAGGTGACAATGTTAATTGTATTGCTGATTTAAAGTTAGCAACCCTAGTTTTTACCACAGTATGGATAGAGCTTACAAAACTGCTCTAAAACTGTGACGTAMGARAAAGAATTCCTTTTTTTTAAGCAGTTATTTTTTACTCAACACACATTTAAGATAACTGAAACACCTAACCTGAAGAAAAGACCGTTACTGGTTGTGCCTTACTGCTTTCAGCAATTGCACTTTTTTAGCTTGTGAGTTTCTCAGAAAATATCCCAAGTCAGTGCTATTGGTTTGTGATTTTTTACTTACTTCCCATGTTCTTTCTCCAGCAGAAGTGGAGAGAAAACTGAGGGAACTTTGTTTTTGTGAGGGAACACTGGCAATGGCCGTGATTGTTTGTCCAGTTGTACCTTCACACTCCAATCTCGTCTGGGAAATAAATGCAACATCCCAGTAACAACAGGAGCGGTGGGGGAAGAAGGAGAAAACAAGAGACGTCACTGAAAGGGAAGGAAAATGAAGGAGAGAGAGAGGTCAAGGGGCTGAAATGAAAGCAGAATGTTTAAGATCAGAACAGTCACTGTCCTTTTCAGTTAAATGTGAAGAAATCGTGTCCTCTTGACATCACCAAGGTTCTACTTCTAAAGCAACCCACAGGGTGAACTTATCTTTTGTCTTCATGTGTTTCAAACCCTATTGGCTGTCACAGAATCTGGAGTAACTTGGCAATGCTGTTAATAATAATGCCTTTGCTATGCTTTGGCTGTAGATGTAGATGGCACCGCCCTCTTAGATAAGGAAAATTAATTCCAACAGAGATCATTTGTAAGAAAAAAACAACTTTATTTTTTTTGGCTGAAAGGCAATTAAAAACTTGCTTTCGAAAAGGGTCTACTTTACCTTCCCAGTGGGACTTGGCTACARTTCTTTGAATTGGATGGTTTAAGAGAGTATTTTGGTTACTTTTTTTTTCCTGCAAATCTGGCAATGTGTTGGATGGCTCTGCGGAGAGCAGCAGAATAATAATAACAATAATAATAATAGGATGCAAATTCTGATTTGTGTATTGGATAATTCCTCATGAGAAGTAGGACAAGTAGAAGTGGTTACTCTCAAGCAAGGGGAGAAAGCTGATCTAACACAAAAACAAAATTACAAATGCTGTAGGAAAAATATGCCGGAGACAAATGAGCAATGTGGAATTAAGTCTTGTAAAGAGTAGGAAGGTAATTTAATAATACATACAGGCCTAGCCGAGGTGGCATAAAACATCTCATTGTACAACTCACATGTGAGGAATCCTGTGGTGTGATGCAGTGACGTGCTACTGGCACTTGTAAAAGTTCCTCATGCACTTCTGTTTCTTGCTATTCATAATTAATGTGTGTGTTAAACATTTACTCTCTCATTTCAGAAGGTTATCATATGCTATTAATGTAAAACTACACAGTGAAACCAAAGATAACAATCTTGTTTTAAGTTAATATATGGATGTTCACAGCCAGTGAACAAATTCTTAATTTAAATTGGTTTATAAAAAGCAATTATAAACAGACAAGTCAAATTTATCTCTTAGCTATAAAAACYACACACAAGTGAGCCACATGTTCAATTGGAATCTTTCCTGCTGAAAAGCAAGCCTGTTCATGTCTTATTCTGTTGGACATGGAGAAATTAATATTTACTCATGTTTTGCAGCAGTGTTTTACGCACTGAAGAATTTTTTTTCTATGATACTACTGAAGGAATATTGTTCAGTCATCTTTTAAATGAAGTTACTCCAATTTACTTTAGAGATATGTCTTATCAGGGAACAAATATAATAATGTTATCACAGTCAAATAAGCTAAATATGACCAAGCAATCTTGTTTCTATTTTTGTTAGATGCACATTATTTAGCTGGCTAAGTATTTTAGTTCAGCTTCCCTCACAGAAAACTCAGCATACACAGCTTCAGATGTGCTAATGTTATTTTAACCTCCTTTCAGCCATGTTACACTGACTTTGTTCAATTCAACCCCACCATTTTCCACATCAAGACAGGTCAGTGGGATGAGTTGTTTGTACATGAACAACTGTATGGGAATCTTGTTTTCACGTAGATTTTATACATGTAACCAGCTCTGTTAATTTGGGACGATTTCATGTAGATGCCATCATGCTATCACTTTTCAGGTGAGCTGCTCTTCAATAGAACAGTCTCAGTAAAATTTAGTGGATTTTTGTTGGGACAACTATAGAAATTTCAGTTATTTTGCTTAATAGCTTATCACTGAATTATGAGTGTGTATTGGAAAAAATCCTGGGCTGAATAGCCAAGAATAGCCAGGGAGTTGTAGGATAGGCCTGAGAATGATTTCTCAATGTCACATCATCACAGCCCAGTATCCCTTACTCATTGTTTTCACCCCTGATCATTTACTGGGCATTGCTGATTTTTGAAACCACATGTATGGCCCTAAAGAACCCAAATGTGTTGAGCAAAAGATACTTGCACTACATGAGAGCTGATTCCTGGACACCCCATTTAGAAATCACACTGGAGAAGTTTCTCACTGATTTCTTTAAACCTCCCTCATCTCTATTCAGGAAGAATTTCAGATTAAAAGCTTAAATCTGTGTGCTGGGTCTGGTTGTGATGGAGTTTGTCTTCCCAGAAGCCATGTGGTGCTGTGTTTAGGTTTGAGGCAGGAACAGAGTTCGTACCAACCCCTGTTTTGGCTGCTGCTGAGCAGTGCAGGCACAGCATCAAGGGCTGCTCTTTTTCCTGCCCTGATTCCTACAGTGGGTGGCTGCTGGAGTTGGCAAGAGGCTGGGAGGGGACACAAGCTGGGCACATCCAGCCTGAGCTGATCAAAGGTGTGTTTATGCTCATCAATAAGAGTGGAGTTTACCTGTGTTCACTTGCCTAACCTGGCCCTTTTCCACCAAGGGAAATCCTGATCCTTGCTGCACGCTTTCACTGCTTCTTAGCCAGCAAATCAATTCTTCCACCCTCCTTGTAGTCATTTTTGTCTCAGATTTTGAGATTCTGCTGGGTGATTACTCCCRTCCTTTTCAGTTTCTCTGAGTCATCCCCAGTGCTTTGAGTTCAGCATGATGATTCCATTATCTTGGTATTCATATCCAGTTTTTTGTCAGGATGCCAAACTACTCTCTGAGAAGCTCAGGTCACAAACAGGGAAAAATATTTTCAAATTGGTTATATCCTTGATGACTCTAAATGAAATGTGATGTAACGTAATTTAAGGTTGGAATTAAAGCATGTAAACTTCGTGGAATATTTTTTTTTATATTTTAAAGAACTCTTGTAAGCAGCAGAGACTGCTCTTCCAAAATTCAAAATGCAAAGTGCTTAAAATGGATGGTACTCACCCATGTGGATAAGGAAGTTCTTTGTGATAATATATTGTTTCTCCCTTGTAGATTGCAACATGGTTTAGAATAATGATTTTTATATTCAGTAATACATCCAGATTCACTTGTAATTCTTAAGTTACTTGTAGTACTCCAGGAAAATAAATATTTCATTACCAAGTGTCAGACTTATGGGCTAATTAACATTTCAGGAATGAAAGAAGTAGTGTCATTAGCTCTACTCATAGAACTATGAAGGGTGTTGWTCCTCACCACTCCTGTGGAATTTCTGCAGTGGAACTGAATAGACAGAATTGTTAACAGTTAAATGTTGGTGTTGAGTGAGAGGAGTCCAATTTATGATGAGATTGCAGGACACAGAGAAACTTCCATAAAGCCAGTTCAGGGACCCATGTGCTCCAAGAGCTCAGTAGTGAATATGTGGGAAGTCTCTGAATGCCAAGAGCATTTTTCAGTCCAATTAGCAAAATAATATCTGATCTCTTTTGGTGACAAGGAGGAACTCTGGCAGTGTATGAGACGGAGATGTTTGAGTGTCAGCTTATGTTAAATGTTTTATCTTTTGAGGAAAGGACTTGCAACTAAAGCACCTGGGGTCTAACTCCAAAAGGGCAATACTCCCAAGTTTAAATATTTAATGCTTGTTTTTCAGCATTCATCTGTTTGATTATTTGTTTGCTTGCAGCCAACTAGTGTTGCATGAATAGTCTAGAAAGGATTGAGGGGAAGATACATGGGGGAAAAAGCAGACAAAATTCAGGGCTTGAAGTAGGCTTTCCAGTAGAAAGTCGGCTTTCCAACTCCACGGTAAAGTTCAAGGTAGCAATATTTTTGCCCTGCTGTCTCCTGTGAGACTGGTGTAGAAGCCTTGTGACGATACACAGCACAATGCTAAACTGTTTAATGATTGATTTGGACAGTTTAGTATGCAACATGGCTGTTAGGGAAAAATTAGCTACCGCAGTGAAATACCCAAAGTAAGAGACTGAAGACTGTCAGGCTCTTCCCAGTGAACCGAGGTGTGTGATTTAGCCTGGAAAGGTTTAAACAGGAGGGGAATTCTRTCCTTTCATTTGGAGATTTTCTGTCACATTTGGAATGTTGTGCAAGTCTGTCAATGGCATTTTCTTTCTGCCTTCCCAGCTGGGGCATATTTCACATTGAAGACAGATTTTCAGAGAGAAAATTGTAGGAATTTTCCCTGGAGTTTTTGCATGAGGATGGACAGTTCTGTCCAGAGATCCACTGTGAGCAATTTTTAATGGCAATCTTTGCACTTTAATAGTTGCACAATTAGACCACAGATCTGACAGTATGTAAAGTCATTTATAAAAGGTAGGGAGCTGGCATTCTGTACAATAACAGGTATCAATGCAGATTTTTTTTACTCAGAGCCTTGTGGTTTCAGCTTTTACCACAGAGTATCATTTGGGTTATTTCAAGCAAGCAAAATATTGGCTATTTCTTCTCAGTTTGTTACAGAATAATTTGTTTTCAATTGACAAAAAAATATAGAAAGCTTTATTTCCGTTGCTGTAAGCAATCGTTAATATTAGGGACAAGTATTGGAATATTCTGGATCCATCAACTCTTCCAGATGTACATTACAACAGGCATATTTCAGAAAGAACTAGGTTTCAAATAGTATCTACAAGCTCAGAAATCCACTAGCTTTGAATATTTCAGACTGGAGGGAAAAGAATCATCAGGGCAAAAATAGGAGCAGAAAATGAAACTTTATCTGAGCATTAAGGCTTTGTATTTTACTATAATGAAAAGTACCTGAAGTGCTTATCGCTGATCATTCTAAAGGGTTAAAGTATTTGCAGCCTAAGCCTGCATTATGCAAAGTAATTTATTAATTTACATGTATTTGTATGTGATAACAGGTCATTGAGGCATGTTTCTCTGATCTACGGTGCATAATAAGCATATGAAATATCTGTTCCACAGTGTCTTTGGACTTCACAGTAACAGTCACATTTTGAAATACTGTGGCTAATCTAAAACCATCCAGTTGAACAGAAAACCAAAACCAGTCCCAAATATGAATAAATGATTTGCTACTTAATATGTCAGTGGTTTTTTGTCAGGTTGATAACATTAGGCTCAGCTGCATTCAATTCTAAACCCTGCAATATCTGAAGCCTGATATTGTGCCTCACTAAATTTAATACATGGACCTCAGTAATAGAGGAAATCACTTTAGCACTTGGCAGTTTGTAATGCTGTATAAAATTGACTGGCCTGCAAACACAATAGCGATAATAAAAATTGTGGTCAGTAGGGGGGTGTAATGCATTTTCCAGCTTCAGCAAAGGTCCAGAGGAGATTTATTGAGATTTTGCTGTTTGGGTGAGGATCAATAGAGCTTCGTTAATAATTTGTTGTAAGGGCACCCTTCAGGGATCTGACATTTTACTTTAAAACTTTGATAATTTTGAAAGCATGCCTGGTGATAACAATGTCAAGTCCCTGTGTTTCGTGGGCATGGATTTTTGCATTCAGTTTGTGGGAGCAGTTACTTTCACAGCAATTACATTTGAAATCATTCAATATATGAAGCAGTCCAGTATTGATAACAGGATTCCACCTGTTCTAATGCAACTCGTAAGAAAGAATCCCAGACACATTCTCAAGTCCTCCATTTTGTCTGCTSTTTTCCTCTCTAAGCAGAGAACATTTAAACATCAGTCTGTAATTTCATAGTGGTATATAATCTTCACGAATACTCTGAAACTATACTCTTATTTTCATGACTGTGGAATTAGAAGGTTTCATATGAAACTTATCCCTTTCTCTTCCTATTGCTGGTAGCACTTTGCATGATAACTATTAGGTTGACTTCGCTGTCTGTACTTCTTTTATGTTTTCCTAAAAGAAACTTCACTTTCTGTGCTAAGCAAGCCTTCCTTTTCTGCCAGCAGCTTTTGATGGACACTGCTGTTTGTAAGGAAACAAAAATTTGTCAGGGCTTGCAGCTGGAACACAGGGAAAAGGTGCAGCAGAAGGATTTATTTTCAATGAGCATGCACAAAGTAAGATTTATGACTTTTGCAGTGCCCATGACGTTCCTTACACAGTTGCCAAGCTACAGCAAATTAAAGGGATCTGTGAATACTGAGGGGTGTGTTTTTGTAATGAGGGAAAAGAGACAGAAGCAATAAGAAGATAATTAAGGTAACAACTTGTGAAAAATTAAAGTGTTTCTGTCCTTCATTTTTGAATCTCTGAGCATAAACTTTGTAGTTGTTAATTTAATTGCTGATGTTCTCTGTATCCCTGAAGAATATTAAGGATTAATCATCTGGTTCATTCCAACAAGAGATAAGGCCTAAGTGAATTGAAATTTTACCAATTTAACCCTCTCTCCCTCCTAATATGACATGATTAACATTCTTCAATTAACAACACATAATTATTCTAAAGGCCTCATTGCACTTACTCCATTTTTCAGTTTCAGGTTGCCTTTTGCAGGTATTTCAAAACTGAATAAAAGGCAGGCTATATTTTTATTCTGTATTATCAGTCACTTAAGTTCAGCCAAATTACAAGAATTGAGATTTTTTGCTTTTACTGCTTTTGGTCCTTTTTTTCCCCCCTAATGATCTCTATGTGCGTGTCCTGAAAATCAGTTCTGATTAGCTAAACATTTTCTTTAAGGACAGCCAAGTATTTCTTTTCCAACCTTTGCCAATCTGAATAAATTTTCTTAATTATTTGTGGCAGAATACTGATTTACAGAACTAGCAATTTCACTGAGCTCTAGARCGCAGAGCTTTTCATCTGAATATTAGTGCATAATGCATTGTTTAATTTGTTTTATAAAAGATAATGAAATTATTCACATTTTTAAGACTTCGATTTCAAGCAACACTCAGTAAAAATGCAGCATTTCTATGTAACCTGGTATTTCCTGAAGTGCTTTCTGGCATCTTTCACTGGGCAAATAGTACAGAGTTGCCTTGTGTCTCGTGGATAATCAAGTAGCTGTTAGTGGGAAAACATCATTAATTTATGGTAAAATGAGACCAAACAGAACTAGACAGGAAGAAAATACATCTGTTTTCCTTCTGAAAGCGAGGAGGTCGGAGAAGTTTACTGCTTTGCAGAGTTATAGTTCTAGATTTGTAGATTTATAGCACTAGACATAGAAACATTCCTGTTTTCCGTTTAGAACTTTTAAAAGGAAAATGGTGTTGCTTCCCTACCTAGTGCTTAAAACATTCCATTTTTTTTTTCTCTTTAAGGCCTGTGAACCTTTAAATACCAATTATTTTCCATTCAAATTTTAATGGAGCAGATGCAGGATAACCGTGAATATTCCTGCTATATTTGTCGGGGCTCTGTCCTATGAAAATCTGGGATATTTCATGTAGGGACATGATGAGTGCAGTGTAAGACTGGACCTCTCCAGTTGTCAGTACATCCCCAAGTACCAGCCTAAAGTGACGATGCTTTCTCCTACACATCAAAAAAACCTGCATTCGGGAAGAAATTAATCAAGGCCCTCTTTTGTGCATTAAAGTTGCAGGACTTTATTGAAAACKGCTAAAATCCACTATGATATACAGGGCTGCAGAAGAGAGAGACATTAACTTTATAGAAAATACAATCAAGGGTGATTAGATATAGATAGATGATCGGGGAGACAGTTTTGTGTGTGTACACATATGTCTATGTTTATATATATATATATGTGTACAAACTTAAAAGACATCCAGGTTTTTATCTTTCAGAAACAAAAACATCAGCCTCTCTACTTTTGTGAAAAGGAGACTGATACCGTTASTGAACTGAAACATTCTATCTCTTCATGGGTCAGAAAAATTCCTTTCCCAACAATTAAACATAGTCGTTATTTTTGTTATTTCTAGAAGTTCATGTTCACTTGATGATCGTGACAGGCGGGCAGAGGATGCCCACAGACAGCAATGGTTCCCTCCACTGCTGCATTTTTAAAAATATGTCAGGGCTGAATTGTTTGAGATTTTGCTCAAGAGGAAAAATACTACCAGTGGAATAATCAGCAAGTGAAATGACTTCAACCCCAGGCACTACCTGTCTTTGCAAATTTCTGCCCTGGGTCCATCCTTCCAGCAGGCAGGCAGGAGTCTTAGAATATTAATGTTAACTGTAAGGAGTGCCTTGGACACTGTTGTTCATGCACCTGTGCATGCAATTGTGCTTTCCGAGGTCAGGGCCTGCTCAGGGAGCTGGGCTGAGGAGCTCAGCCTGAGCACTGCCAGCATTCCAGGGAATACCTGAAACCGGCATGGCAATTAACACCTGCACTGCCAGCCCCTCCTTCCCTTTCCTGCTCCCTCCGTGTTGGATGCAACAAAACACGAAGCAAACTTTTTTTTTTTCCTATTTTTTCCCCCCCTACAATTCTACATTAGTCATTATTTTGGGGCTCACCACCGCCTGTTTACCCCTTGTTTACAAGCACTGATGAGCACCACTTCCTAAAATGATCATGGGACCTGTGCCAGGAAATCTCCTCCGGATGTTTCAAATGCTTTTTCAGAATCTTTTCTTCAGTTTAACCAAATCTGCTTTTTGGAATTAGCAAAATAATTTATTTTCTCAAGGAAACTGAAAGCAATTGTTTAATCAAAGAACAGCAAACAGGGGTGTTTCACTCACTTTGACAGCTGCGATACACAGGATGTGACTCTAGTCAAGGCAGTGATAACTGCATTTAAAAATTATCCAATATTACAGAAGTAACTAGGAGGAAAGAGAGATCCTTATTTGAAATAAATTAGTATGAAGAATGAGATACGAATCAGGAACTTCCATCGTTGTTCTGCAGCAGAAGGCGTAGGAGCACTGGTGATGTGCACAGGGAGAAATACTTCACAAGAGAATAACTTCTGATTTTTTGTGTGTTTTGTTTATTTGTTCCACAGTTGGGTATAGTTTCAGATTTGTCAAAGAAAAGCCATAGGAAGACCACTAAATCACAGACTTAATTGCAGTTTCTTCCCCTGCCAGCTTTTGGGGAGCCAGGTGCTCTGTGGTGTGAGCAATGCTCAGTGTACTCATTAGCAAGACAGCTGAGGGGAGCATCTCAGGGGGTTGCTGCTGGCCTGCAGCCCCCACCAAGACCTACAGCCCAAGCTCTGTGGCATCCTWAGGTATTTTACACTTTATTTTACCCCTTACAACAGGACCTAGTCTTTCCTGTTTACTGCCATGCTGTGTTACTGTAATGCATGAAGGCAACTTTGCTTTGCTCTGGGAGGACTGCTGAAAAATTTCATCATAGAAGCAGCCTCTGAGGTTTGGTTTAATTTATTCTGAGAAACTCTGCAGAGAAATCTACTAGTTAGTGAGAAAAAAAAAACAAAACGGTTATTGTATGTTCTGTAATGTACTGTGTGCTGCGGGAAAAGAGTGAAAAATCCTGTACTGTTCAACTGTTTGGCTACTTGAAAAAATATGAGGMAAGAGAAAACAAGGTACACAACTGAATCTGTAATTCCTTGGGATAAAAGGCTCCTGTATTGTTCTCTACTTTTGTCAGCAAACATCCTCAGGTTTAGTCACTTTATTTCTGCTGAAACAATTTCTGCAGCGCCAAAAATTCATATTAGGCTCCTGGACTTTGGTGAGCTCTTATTTGTGGGGTAAAAATAAGCACAAGACTGTAATATTCAGCTGAATGACAGGTTGTCAAACCCTTGACAATGCAGGATTTCCTCAGCCACTGCCCTCTCCAGGTGCACTGGGTAGGGAACATCCGTGTGACCACAGAACAGGATGCAAGGATTGTATCCTTGTCATCCTCCAGATGTAAATCCTGCACAATTCATCACCCACAGAGCTGATTGTAAGGGGATTTTAGGATGAATGTAATGTACTTTTATGATAAGTTTTGGTGCTAGGACAATCTACTGCTGAAGTTTAGAATATACTGAAAAAAAGGAGCTGTGTTTGGCTCAAATTCATGTTTGATCTGGATGGGGAAGTCTTTTTGTGGATCTTGTGTTGGCCTCTACCCAAGGGACAGGAAACACTTGAACAGCTAATCCAGGTGAATGCAGATAATTTATCTGTGTCTTTCACTGTTTTCCTTTCTCTGGGTTTACCTTTGTTTATTGTCTCATTTAGTTATTTTTCAGTACAATACTTTTGCTTTGGAGCATCAATGTTGTCCAGGTAAGCCCTGAAACCCATATTTGCTACACTTGATTACAATTAAGGATGCACTTAAATTTTCRGGTGTGCAGTGACTCTGATTTCCTCTGTGCAGACAGACCCCTCCAGACCTGAAATACTTTCTGCAGTAGGACTGCAAAGGCAATATAATTCAAAGTAAGATAAATGCACTGTTATGCTACTGACATACAGAATTTAGGTAAATCCCAGGTTTACTTCCTTTTTTGATGTCTGTGAGCTGTGACCTATCCACGTGCTCCTAAATTTAGAGGATTTGGTATTGATTCAATGATAAATTATGAATTAYAGGTGTTTTTCCTTTCTTTGGTTGCTGGCAAGACATGCTAAATATGATACCTTGCTGCTGGTAGATTTACACCTTCATATCCAAACAAAAAGCACCTGAATATGGCTACAAAAACTGACTGACTGATTGCACAGGTGAAGTGCTAAAAACTCACTTATATACTGTGGCCTGCCAGAAGCGRGTGGTAAGCAGACTGGAAAATATGACATTCCTTCTCTAGCATCTTTCTCTAAGGATGGTTTCATTGCAGCTTAGAGAAAAAAAAACGCAAAAGAACAGGAAATAATAATTGAAAAAAAATTCAAATTTTATTTGAATGAACAAATAACCCACTGTTAGTAGGGTAATTAGGATGCAGGTGTCTTTTAAAAAAGTCTAAATTATAAAGGTTTGTTCTTACTTTCTTAAGTATCAATGGGTAATTTACCCATTATTATTTCTCTCACTATTAAATGTCCAGGAGAAAGCAGGATCAGTATTTTCAAAGAGTTGTTTCTAGTAGCATGAACCTTGCAGTTCTGGGATACTCAGTTCCAGAGTGTGGCCATGTATTGAATAACTGCATTTATTTTTGAAGCATTATTCCCCATTTTTAACTTCCTTAGTGATAACAGAGTAAATGTCTGTAACCTCTAGTTCAGTCTCAAACAATTTACTGAATGATATGCAGATTAATGAAATGTAATTAGCAAGTAAAAACCTGTGTGGGAAATACTGGTTAATACATGACAAGAGTGTCCTGTATTAAGTTAAGCTTCTGGGTTTTGATTTTTTTTTTTCTTTTGAAATCTTTCAGAAGTTCAGCCTTGCACTGACAAAAGCGCAGATAGGTGAAACTCAGATTTTCGTCCCGCATATTGTTTGCAGGATATTTAGTCATACGACAAGCTGAGCCAAAGAGATGATTGCTGGTGCTGCCTGTGTTCCCAAGGCAAAGAGGTTCATGGTGAAGGTGACCAGAAAAGGACCCAGGCTCTCCTTCATTACCTACAAGTGTTCAGCTTTTATTGGAATGTTGGCTGGAACACAGACAATGGCTCTTGAGTTTCATGTGCCAGGGACAACAAGGACTGGCCAGTTCAGTTCTGCCCCAGCCCACAGCAAGGCACTTCAGTAACCATTTTGGCAAAAAAATGAAGTTAAACGTGTCAGTAAGGACTGCTGTTAAATCTAACAAAGCCTTTTAGACTGTGGGAGCCACTCCAGGTCATTCCCATTAGCACAAATTCCTTGTTGGTTAGACTGTGGAGCAAGCAAGCTTTGAGGTAAGGATAATTTCTGTGTTAAATGTACACTGCTAGCTAGATTTAATTACATCAGATAAAAGATCTCTAAATTTCCCTCTGGTAATTAGTATGCATTTCTAGAGCAGTTTATATCTTGCATAAAGCAGCAGTGCCTATAGTCCAAAAACATATCAGTTGATAGTTATTTCAACTGACCAGCAATGCAGATAAATACATAAAAATGGGAATGGGGAAAAAAAAGAAGTATTAAAGAGTGTTTTGTGAATAGAAAACATAACACAGTATTCAGTTCTACCCTTGCAGAATTATCTTTTTCCCACTGACCATGGTAACTCATATTTTAAATAGAAATTGAGGTTTGCATTTCTGGGTTTTGAATCTAGTGTCTATAAGGGGGTTTTTGTTCATCTGTGAGGCTTTTTTTTGTTGGTTTTGTGGTTTTTGTTTTAGTTTTTTTTTTTTTTTACAATTCAGGTATAGAATTCTGTCTTTACTTTTTACCAGGGCCTGTTATACTTTTAGGAGAGTTTCAGTCAAAGTCATTAAGGCTAAGAAACAGCAATTTTGTACTGATTGCAATTTCTAGATTTTTCATTATAATAAGCAACCACCATTGTAAAATATGATGATGATGTCAGTGAAAAAGCAGTAAACTTTTTATGACATGTAGATCAGTAACCAAACTAATGATATCACTGCATGAATATGTTACAGTATCGCCAGGTTAATTAACAAGAGGGGAAATGAAATCCACACCAAAGTAATTAAATACTCTCTGATGGGGTACTGTAAAGAAGTAGCAAAAGACGCTTGAAATAGGGATGCTACAGGAACATTATTTATGTCCAAGGATGCTACATCATGCACAGTATTAGCAATGTGGATAAAGTATTAACCCTGTGGCACCATAACTGAAGCAATGTAATTTAATTAAGTCTTTTGAGTTGTGTTATGCTGTATTTGGATTGAGTGGCTTGGTAAGCACTGGATTGCTGATCGGAGTGATCCCATGACTGCGGTGATAAAATAGCTGCAAAATTATTTACTTGTCTAAATCTACTTTTTTAAAATGTCTAAATATTTGTTTTGATATGTGAAATCCAGAGTTAGGTATTGCATGAATTGAACAGTGCATAATCAGAACTGTGGTGCTCAGAGAACACAAAAATTGACGTGATGAACAGTGTCAGCTGTGTTTAATAAATATACATAAAGGTGTCCCAAGTTCTACCCCCATACCTTAGAGAGGAATTAGGAGCATTTGGTGTCTCTGGTAAATTCAGAACTAAAATTGAGGATAGAAGTCTTTATGTAGTCTTTTAAAAGTAGGAGCAGTGCTTGTTGTTTTCGAGGTATAGCCGCTGGATTCCAAGGCAGTAATCTAGAGATGCCTCTTTGTGCCTTGTGCTGTGGTGTTGAGATGTCTCCTCTGTAACAGATCGTGCAGAACAGCCCACAGGTTTTCTTTTGAGAGCTAGGGGACAAGGTTTGTAACTCAAAATAAGTTCACATCATTTTAAAAGAGGTACACTGCAYGCTTTTAACCATCTAAATCACTGTCAGAGAATAACTTGGATGTCAAAACTTGCATAGTTCAAAATCCATTTGATAAACATGGAAAACAAGTTCGTGATGCATTATTTAAGCAGAAGTGATTGAAACAGTTCAGTGCAGGGCAGTCCCATTATATTGTTGTCTTATTTCTCGTTCTCCAAACTCTCCAAGCTTTAGACAAATCTGGAGACAGAGTTCTGGGACAGACTTTTATTTGACGAAACATAGTACAATTGCTCATATGTTATGTCCCTGTGTTTGGCAGTGCATGACTGAAAGGTGTTGTTTATCACATTTTACTTGCAGACAGACCAGATGAAGAAACTTAAGCTCAGGGAAATGCTGCCTATTTCTGGCACACCTTGGTATACAGGCAAATCAAAAGGGGAAACACTGGGGTATCTTTTGGGATGCAGAGTAATGCTCTGATGTTGGTCTGGAAAGGTTTATGTAAAACAGAGGTGCAGCTTTATGTTTAACCTTAAAGATACAAGCCATCAAACATAGATTCCACATCCTGCTGTGTCACCCTCCTTAATCTGTTTGAAGCAATCTGCCTTCCAGAAACTTAAGGGCAAGGAGGGGGAGAACCTGATTTGGTCTCAAAACTGGAGTCGTTAACCTTGAACACTGAGTCACTGAACTTCTTGTGGTGAGCAGTGCTGCTTCAGCTCCTCTAATCTAACAGATTCTGTCTTGGCAGTCTCCGGTGGTGATTTCCCCAAACACCAATGAAGCCATGGAGAATAGTATTGAAATTAAAAAAAAAAAAAAAAAAAAAGAGATAAGGTAGAAAAAGAAAGGAATCAAATCTTGTATTACTGATATGCACAACTTTTACATCTCACACTAGGTCATTTTAACACACACCACAATATCTGACCCACTGTGATGATTAGGAATAGATTCAAGGATCAGGTTCCTGGTTCTGAAATGCATTAAGTGTTTATTCCAGCTGTGCTGGTGAGTGCTAATGAAGATATAAAAGAGCCACTAYTGTGGAAAGATAATTTGAACAGCAAGCAGTTGTGTTTCACAAGGAAAACACGTGCACTGAAATATATATATATGTGTGTGTGTGTGTATATATATATGTACACACACGGTGGTATGGATTTCTAAACATACGTGGGGTCTTTATTTCAGAATGATTTCTCAGAACACTGAATGTAGTCTCTAGTTCAAGGTGGCACAGGAAGAAAACAACACCATATCTTTCCAGTGAAAGTCACCAATCCCCAAAATAAAATGCATATTAAAATGTTTAATCCTACAAGTAGCTTTTGTTCAAAGTCAAAATATCTCGACCTTTTAGAGACAGCAGAGGAATCTCGGTGTGTTGTTGTTTAGTTCWTAGTTCAAAAATGCAAGCTGTGTTTCTGCTGTAACTGCAGAAGGTATTATTCTGGCAAACTATGTGTGCATTAGGTCATGCAATGATACAGCTTGTTTAGGCCTGGCTGCAACCCTCTTCTAAATGCAGAGGAATTCAAACCACGTCCTTGCATTCAGTATTATTATAGTTGATTATTCACTAAATATTCAGAGGCTTCAGCGTCATTAAGAGCATATAACCAAAATGACATGGGCAGTATTGTCCTCATCAGTGTAGGTTAATGAAAGGAAACTTGTCTGGGTTAATGAAAGGAAACTTGTCTGGGTTAATGAAAGGAAACTCGTCTGATCATCTTTTCGGGAGTCTTACCCACTGCAAAGCTTTTCCTCATGCATATGTGCAGTGTGACAGGCAGCTCTGAGGGGCTCGGGGAATGGGAAGCAGGACCATATGCTTAGTCATTAAATACATTCATAGGACAAACTCAATCACTGGAAACATGTGTAGTACAAGATACCGTTTCAATTTGAAAATGAATTTAGGGTAAATAGAAGGTGGTATCCCATGCACAGTGTTATAACGTGGTGTTGCTATGGAATCAAAAGGAATTTTATGCAAAAACTGCCGGATGGTATATTCAGAGTGCTTGTACATTGCATTTTTGTTAGGGGTGGTAAAGTGGTGCTGAATGTAAATGAACCCAAAAAGCAGGGACCTGCAGCACCTGTGCCAAACTGAGATCAGGTGGAAACTGATGGCAGTTGGATCAAAAGAATTSTACATCTCACCATCAGTATCATGTTCCTGATCTGGAGTAAGAACAAAAATTTACTATTTATGCTTCTTCATTAAGGATGTGTATCTTTAGAAAYATCTTTCTAAAGATACTTGGAGGAAAATGTTGTGGGGATAAACCCTTTGTCCTATACTGTATTAAAGTCTGTATTCTGTTCTTCTAACGTGTATTTTAAGCACAGAGAATATATTTATGTTCTCTGAAAGGCAGACTCATCCAGAAGTTCCCTCAACACCCTTGTCTCAGTGAAATACCACTGGAAGAAATTAAATTTAATCTGTATTTTAAGTGAAATTCATCAGCATTTCAACATAATAGGCCATTTCCCTACTAAGATTAGACTTTTTTCTATCCCATTACTCAAGCCAACACCATTCACAGGGACTTTTTATTTTCAAAGCTTGCATGAAATTTAAGTAGGGAACAGCACCTTTCTTTCACTCTCTGCGACTGAAAGTGACGCAGCAGTGACTCATGTTTTATGTCATCCTTTTACTTATAGAACAATTACATGAACTTAAACTTTGATAATAATGAATTATATAACTTAATAGACATCTCTAAATTATTTCATGAAAAACATTGCCAAAGATGGATTTTTATTATCTGCATGTTGAATAATGGTGCTTTTTTTTAGTGTTTGCATCTAATGATACACATTAATTTTTCTTTTAGTTAGTGCATGTAGGCTTAGGAATTTAAAGGGGTTTTTTTACAAATAAAAGAAGTAAACCCTCAGTTCTTTCAGTGTTTGGCAGGCATGGAGTTACAGGAACTCTTGGTATTGCTGTTCAGCTGAACACCACCACAGAATTGTTACCTCTATAGTGCAGTTTGAGCAAGGACTGATTAACCAACACTTTTATTGGGACATTTCGGAGGTAATCTGTGAATATGACAATGTTTCGTGGTACCTCTCTTTCCTGTGATGAGGATTGATGTTRTCTCAGTTGTCAATCGCTTATCTGTGTCAACAGCCACAATGTGGGGCTCTGGCTTCTCTCTTATTAGAAATAACTTTAGAATACGTTGGGTTTATGCACATTTTTCAGATTGCACGTCGTTAATTTGTCAGAGGGTTGTGGAGTTTTTTTACTTGTTTTGACTAGCAAAGAATTTTATTGTGTCTTTTCTGAGAGCAGCAGATAAATTTCCTTTTTGTTTTCTGCTCTAGCAGCAAAGGTATTTGATGCGATATACTTTAGAGCTGGCAAAAGTGGTGAAAGCAAAATGTTTGAGGAACAACTTGGAGGAGGTGCCYAAATTCATAGCAGGTAAAAGCTCATGTGGTGAAGTCCATTTTTAGTCAGTTCGTACTGGATGCAACATTGTGAGGAGTCTCAGCTGAGAAGTGCTTTTGCAGACCACCACTGCCAGTTAGAGTTTCTCAAACACTTTTACTAATTAATTCARATGGTACCACTCTCTTTTATTCTCATTAGAAACAACAGGCCTTAAGGAGTCAAGTCCTGGGTTTGTGCCATCCCCTTCTTTGAGGTGAAACTGAAAGCACCTGTTAATTACTGAAACTGATGTAATTATTTTAGGAGAAAGTGATAACAGCTGTGTGACACTATCAGCTGGATTTCTTTGCTTAAAAGAAATTGTCTGTTGTTACCTGCTCACCTTTAAACTTTACAAGTTTAGCATGTGCTTTGGAGTCCTTTTTTTTTTCCACTTGAAAGTTGCTACTAGGAAACCTGAAACGCACACAAAAGTGAGTACAGGAAAAATACCATTTCGCCTCYAGTAAAATTTGTTATACTGATTTTAGGAAGCACTCTTGTTTCAAATGCTTTAGATTAGCAACCTGGAAGTCAGAGAGGTTGGCTTTTGTCACTGGGCACCCGAGGGTGTAAGTTAGACAAACAGCTGGACAAAGCCCCCTAACAGTAGGGTTTTGTGCACTTTTGCCAAAGTTTTGGTACAGCTCAGCCCCCGAATTTGTAAAAAATTGCAGAAATGATTGCATTGAAGGCCAAGAATGCACAGAACACTCCTGGCACCTGCAGTTCTGAGCTGGTACAGACCCCATGCTGCAGCTGGGCCTAAGGGCTGGTTCTTAGAGCTCCCTGGGTTTCTTTAAACCCCTTCCTTGCTTTACAGCAGTGCATTTTGGCAGGAGAGGGTCCCTRTGAACAGAGATGGGACAGGATGTTGTATGTGTGCTCATTACACGGCCAGTGCAGTGGAGTGGGACGGGATCACTACCCACTCTAGGGGGAAGAAAGCTGGAAAGTCAAAGACTGGAAGAGATTGTGCCCAAGTAAGGTGAAATGGAGCTCCTCAGAGAATAATTTATCTTTTGTTGTTGTTATTTGTTTTGGGGTTTTTTTGAGGTTTTTGGGGGTTTTTCTTGTTTTGTTTTTTAATACAGCAGTATGCTCCAGGCATTCAGGGATGCAGGAACTTACAGATATTTATGTATTAAAAAAAAAAAAGTCTTCTACACTCTAAAATTGAAGAATTAATTTTGCATAGAAATACTTTGCGTATGCCAGTACATATTATGATTGCTTTTTGTCTACTACCCTATGCCTGGTTTATTTGCTTAAAAAGAGCAAGTCCCATGTTAAAACTCAGTAGATACACATTAGTCTAGATGTTTTAGAAATATTGCCCTCTAACTGCGTACATATGCCAGGCAGAAGAAAAAACGATGCCTTAAAATTAATTACTCAAAAGCTTTTTTGTGCTGTGGTTTCTATTCTGAAATTTCCTATAACTGTTTTTTTTTTTTTTTTTTCCTTTCCAAAGCMATTGGAAAGATTTGGTCAGTCTCAAGCATCTGTTTGAATATTTCCTAGTGGCAAGGTCCAAACTTGGCCGAGCTTGACCACTTGGCTGGTGATGGGCAATTATGTGATGCTGGAAGATGTCCCTTAGGTGTGGTACCCGTGACAGCCAATGGAAGGAGCTAACCCTGCCCTGCCGATCTGGGGTTCTCTTGCACACACAAATCCATTTCTTATAGGCCTGTATCACTTGTTATACAACACTTCATAGCACTGTGCTTAAAAGGCACTGCAATTTTCTGTTCCTCCCAGAGCCAGTGTCCTACAACACCCAAGGACTTGTACACTCGGCTAAATTTTTAATGTCMTTTTTATCAAACAGGTGCTACCATTATTCTGTGTGATAAAACAGCTTAAAAAATAAAACACATAAACTGTTTTGGGGTTTTTTTTCCTGGAATTGTGTGTAAATTTTATTTTCTGAAGAGCTGGAATAAGCCATAAGCTTTCCACAGAGTTGTTCCCAGAGCAAAGCTGGAAGCAGCAGAGGAATAAGCCATGCTGATGTTTCATTGCTGCCCATATGAGTAGCTAGATCATTGCCTTGGTTTTCCAATATTAAAGCCATGCTGCTGTTTTGTGATRTATGTATGGCCTGGGAAGAAAGGAGATGACTTTTTATTTAAGTAGGCTAATAGGTCCCATGGTTTCCAGAGCTGAGCTTGTTTGGATTTGGATGGTGAACTTATAAAGGCTTACTTGTTCCAGCAGCACAGCAGGCAGATCGGTTCTCCCAGTGGCACTGACATTTGCTATAACTTGCGTGTGCGTATCTATCTTACAACTTTAGTGGTCTGCTCACCAGAGGCTTCAGCGCTGCCAAAAGAGCACTCTAGGTTTGATTGGAAGACTTGGGTTGTTGTGGATATGCATTTGCTTGGCTGAAGGTAAAAATCTAATGAGAAACAGAGAGGGTGGTGTATGTGTGTGTATGTAGAACATTTATATCTGGGAGCTTTGCTGCTTTATCTGGGAAAACCCTGTTTGCCTTCAAAGGCCACGTGAAAGCCGAGCTTGTGTTTATATGCACAGAGTGTGTGCTCTCGTTCTGTCGTGGTGAAGGATAGCCGGTTTTATTCTAAATTATGTAAACTACGCTCAAATCCTTAGATGGACATACTTAGCACAAAATGTGTGCTAAGCTTTTGAAAAAAAAATAGGGGGAAATGCTCTTCATTTCTGACACGTGCTGGGTAGGCAGGGAATGTGTGTGTGTAAGGTGAGACAACATTTATACTTGGATATAGGTATGTGAGCATCCAGATTTATCACTGATTGCAGGTGTTTTCTTCTATTGCTACTCTGTACCTTTATCTGATGCATCTGTGTTGGATCATTTTAGTGACTAGGAATCATTTCTTTTATGTACAAGGAGTTCAGTCGGGTTATTAGTGCTGGACGTGTTTGAAACTGTAATAATGATGTCTCCTATGTGTACTTGCAGAAATAGAATCTTAGGAATGGTTTGCAGAAGTATTTGGGAGAGAAACCTAGTTTGTGTGTTCAAATTGCAAATTGCTTCTGACTAAAGTTTTGATTTAGTGATATTCATTAATATTTGGAGAAAATGAAATGTCAATATTAAGATACAGAAAAGCTTAATTATGAAAATTTGGAATTTCTAATGTTTCAGTAGTGATTTTTTGAGGTTTTTTTTACTTTTTTATCTTCTGATTGGTTTTAAAGCCTTGGCCACGTCTACATTAAATTCCTTTAAAATAAAATTAAACCTTCAGTTTTCTCTTTTATAATGTTTTAGGGTAGTGTTTCAACTGAGAAATTAGTTTAAAAGTTGTTAAGAACCTGTCAAAACTGGTCCTGCTACATTCTGGATTTAAGACAATGCCCTTAATAAGATGTTTAACTTTCAGCCAGCCCTGAAAGCAGTCAGGCAGTTGAAGGAGATGATCATTGTGGGTTCCTTCCCTCTGAGCTATTCTATTCTGTTCCCTGCCAGACGTTCTGTTTTGCTTGTTTTTACTATTACTGCAGGGGAACAAGTGTGCTGTGGAAGCTGAGCAATAGCCCAGTCAGCAGCAACTTGAACATTTGACTGTAGAAAAATATGTTTGCACCATTATAAGGGTTATGCTGCTGCTTGTTGCAGTTTATCCCATTAACAAACTGTGGATATTCCTCTGAGCAGAGCTACTCTGAGTTTCTAAAATAAAACCAGACACCTCTCCCTCGGTGGCCAAGCAGAATAAATTAAGAAAATAATGAGGTTTTTTTTATTTTCTGAATACAAAGCACCTTTTTTTTTTTAACTGCTCCATAAAGGAGTGCAGTGATTGATTCCAAAATAAACCCAATCAATGAGCTAAGAATACAGAAGTTGTGTACAAAGGGGTTTGAACCCTAAGGAAGTGCAAAACTTCCAGGATCCTTGTTYCCTCTGTCCGTTTGTTAAGGATCTGTGACAACAACAGGACTGTCACATGTTTTCCACTCTCTCTCCCTTCCATCCCTATCAGTATCATATTCAGAAAGCTCTGAAGCTGGTTTAGATCTAAGTCTCCAGATTTCTTGTCAGCCTGTCTGGAAAGCAGCAAAGGTTGAGGGAGCATTTAAAATAATCCATCTCTGGATGACAGGTGAATAAAGAAGAGATTGAATGAGTAGAGAAAGGTGTAGACTAAAGGAGAACTGTAATATGGCACTTGGAAAGGGGAGGGGAAGGGATAGACAGGATGAGAAAGAAAGCAAGGAGGGAATAAAAGCAAAATGAGAAAGGATATGTCAGATTTAAGAATAGAAAATATAGCAGGAGGACAGCAAATGTTACAGGGGGAATGCAGGGAAATGTATGTTGAAAAAAAGAAGTAGGAAGTGTTACAGTTTTCCTTGAGTGTCCCTGCTGAAAGAATGGAAATGACGCAGAATGTCTGYACACACAAAAAAGCTGCGGCTGCTGCAGCTGGATCCTGTCCCCAAATTCCCCCTTTGAGTGAGCACTGGGGAGTGAAGAGAACGGAGAAAGGAGAAGGGCATTACTTCTTTAATGAGGGAGAAAATGTTTTCTGCAAATCCTGGCTGCTACCTCACCTTCATGTGTCAAACTTTGTGTTTCTGCTATTCTCCAAGGAGCTTCCCCAGAGTTTTGCTTCTGTATAATACCTATTCTCTCTATTAATTCTTGAGGTTGAATGGTAAAAAACGGAAAATGAGATGATGGGAATAATATCTTAATTATGATATGTGTATTTACTCTGTTACTCTTGCTATTCTTTACTTCAGAAAATAAGGAGCATTRTTTTTAGCAGTATGGACGTTAGTGATCCTTGTTAATATGGGTATGTTTTTTGCCATATCCTCGGAGTTAATACTGGGCTTTGAAAAAGTCAAAGTTTGGAATCAGATCAGGGAATATGTTTTCAGTTGTTCTGTAAGTCTTAGGTCTTATTCTTTAGATCTCTTCTCATTTTGAGTAGGGTGATTTCTTTGTAGTGTAGTTTGCAGTTTTTGTAAAGTATTTTGAGGCTCTAAGATAAAAGCATGTTACTGGGGAATTTTGATATTTCTTTACCCTTTTTTTGATACTTCTTTATCATTTTTGCTCAGAAGGAATCAATCCCTTTGTAATTCCTTGGAAAGATAACTTGAAAATACTCACTTCCAAATCCAACCTGCATGTTTAAGAAAACATCTACACTGTGAGAGGGTTGGTATTTTTCAGTAAATAAATTAATATTACTGGGAGCAAGCAAAGGCCCGTTACAGTAGCTGCAGCAMAAATGCAGGAGCATCAAGGGTAATGGCAGCTGTTTATCTGTTTGTGATATTAATGCATAACATGTAAMTGAGCCAGATAAAGAGACCAAGCATCGGTGCCCTGCATCAGATCCTTCACACAGAATGAAAAAAAATCCCAGAGCACAGAGGGTGCACCGATCACCCCTGCGGATTGTGGCAGCCCCCACTGTTGCTGAGAACTCATCACAAACCTTTCCTAAGCATCTCCAGATTAAAATACTGCTGAGYATTGGGGGTGTTCAGGCATCTCTGCCACACTTGGGTTTGTGTTGTTTATGTGTGTCAGAATTCACTACTCTAAAAAACCCATAAAACAATGGTTTGTCTCTTTCTGCTGGCAGCTTTATTGTTTTGAGCTATGCTTGCTCACCTTCTTTTTCAGCACAGTTGTTCAGAGAACTTAAAATCAAACCCACGTATTTTCAGCTTGGTTTCTGGGAGTTGTTTTGGTTTTGGGTTTTTTTAGCTATATTAAAAATGTGCAGTTGTTCAAATCATCACAAGTTCCCTGTGGCGTGCTTCAGATGTGCTTTCTAAAACGAGTTAATATATGACAATGCTTGCTCATGGAATGCCATGCTGGGGTGTATTTAAATTTGAAAGTCTGTCCCAGCACAAATTTTATTCTGCTAAAAAGCATTGGCAAGACAGGAACAGTTTGAAATGAGAATATTACCATCCAAGAGCCAATATTGCATGTTTTGATTTAGAGTGGATAAAGGATGTTTTCTTTCATAGTTTGAAAATTAAAATCCCTTGGAATATTTTAGAACATTAACTGTGCTTAAGGGATTAAATGAAATAAAATGGTTTGGTGTAYGTTGAATAAATCAGAATTAAAGTTCATTTATAAGTGACAGTTTTTCTATGCACAGCAACTTTCTTTCGGTACCTCTGGTGTAAATGACTCTTCTTTTAATAGGCCATGTTACCTGTGTTTAATGAAGTGATTTAGGTGTGCTGGGTGAGTTATTTTTGAATTTCAATTATAAACGAGACAAAAATGCTTTTCAGGAGTGCAGTATAGCAGGCTGAGCTTTCCCAAGATGAGCTAGGTGGCAGAATTGACTAAGAAAGTGGTGCTTAGTTATTCCTTAAGCTCTGAATGCCAGTTTGCTCACTGAGTCATGTAAAGCGCAGTCCATTTTAACTTTATACCTTACTAAAAGGAATTATCGGTTTATATCAAATGCATTTTGTAATATTTTATGCAGAATACCTTGGAGCAGATGTATGCTAATTTCYAAAACGCTACAGGCTCGCAGTGAGCTGGGAAAATGCATCTTGTTTTGCAAATCCAATATGGTTATTTAACAGTTCTGTGATACAATTATTTTTCATGTGTATTACACAATGCGAGGTCTACAGAAGGATTCTGCTGATAGCGTATTTCCCTGAGGTTCTGTGCTCTGCCTTCCCAACTTTGCCTGCTTTATACACTCAATTTTGACTGAGGACAAAGGTGAAGAGTGGATAGGAAAACAGGGATGACAGATGTTTGTCATTACTGTTTAATGCTCTGTTCTTGGACACCAAGATGAAGAGTGTGGTGTGAAAACAGAGCAAGAACATGTTTTTAACTTACTTATTATTGACTCAATGGCTTTACATACAAGTATGTAGCTATTAAATACAAAGTAGTGGTTCACTGGTAGTTTTGAATGTCAGTGGAAGAAGATATGTTTCCCATGAAGCTTTCCTGTTGGCAATTGTTACACTCTGATCCAGTCACACACCATATCATAACTCCCTTCAGGTTTATCTTTTTCACATAGCCTAAAGAGGACTCTGGTTTTATTATACTGGTGGAAGATGAATCAATAAAGGTATTCTGGCTTTCCTTTTCCTATCCCCTTCCCTTTCCCCTTCTCTTTCCTTTTCCCCTTTCCTTTCCCTTTTTTCTACCTCACTCCCATCTTTTTCCCTTAACCCCTCTGATGCAGTAATGCAGCTCTGAAGGCACAGAGAGGCAATGCTGTCTCAGGAGGGCTGAGTGTGCACAGCTGGGAACCAGGAACTCCTGGAATTTGTGTCTCTGCTGCTCAGTTGTTTCATTTTATTACATTTGTTAAGTCACTCGGGTTCTAACACSTTTTTCTTCCCATGGAGTGGCTGATAACAGGGGGTGATGATGATGGGTGGTGGCAATAGTCACTGCCACTGTAGTGGCTCATTAATCTCTTTGTAGGACCCTGTTCTGTGAAGGACTGGTCCAGCACAGCCTTCCTGGTGTGGTCTGTGCACTGTGAGGGTTCACAGGTCACACGTGTGGTGAGGTTCATTCCAGAACACCCGTTCCAGTCCATGACAGCAGACACGGTGAAGTAGAAATAAATATGATAATTAAAAGAAAGTTATGCTCGTAGATGGTGGTAGACCAGAACATGTATTGTTCCCCATCCAGAGTCTTTGCATTCATTTGTAAATATATGTTCTATTACTGAAGTAATCCAGGGTGTTTAATGGAATTCACTTTCCAATAAAAGGGAAACAATATTGAATCTATTAATCTGAGAGTTATTCCAAGAAAGGATCTTGCTTTATGCAATGGCCTGCTAGGAAACAATTGTTATCCAGCTCACTTTGGGTGTAATTTCCATTAGTCAATATGTGTTTTTGAGATTGAATTTGCAGCTGCACTTRCTGTGCTTTGTTCCTGCTTTAAAAGTAGTGCTGTATCTGTGGTTTTTTCTGTCCTGTACAGTATCTTTTTTGAACACAGAGCTTCTCTATGATCATGACCCAGTTATGTTGAGTTTACTAACATGGTTAATAAGAATATCAATAATAATTCATAGTCTTCTTTGGTACTTAGTAGTAGTGGCCTATTATAATTTTCCTTGGCAGCACATATGGGGGGTGATAAATAACTAATAAAAGTGCCGCATGGAACATAGGTCCGCTTTTACTTTTGGTACAACTATTTCTATCATCTGATTCATAATTAATGTGCAAGGTTTAAAATAATTTTGTGTGTGATTTTTGGCTTCTGCTGATGGATTCTGAGCTGTAAATGTTGTGTGACAACAATGCTTCCCTGACTTAATCAGCTTCATTACTTCAATCACCATTGTATAAATCAGCAAATGAGGTTGTCCAAACCCTATTCACTCTTCGAGTCTTATTACTAGTTCTTTTAAATGCGATTAAAAGTAACTATAAATTCCACTATAGGTCTTGTGGCCAAGAAAATGCATTATCTTCTTTCTTTCCTTTGCTGGTCAGAAGTTCAAGCTCTTTAGTTGGCTTTTTAGTCCTGTCTTCACAAGGGTTGAGATGCATCCTGCAGCCTTCTGCTCGCAAATTGGCTTTTCCCAGTGTCTGCCTGCTTTAGGAGAAGAACTGCAACTCTTCTGCTGGTTGGAGAACTTCAGTGCAACTCCAGGTTGACCTTGGACAAAGGTGAGAAAAGGGACATCCATTTTGTATGTCCCGTTTGTTCTCTCTCTTGTTGTGGAAAGGAATTTTGTTGTTGTGTTACTTCACATTAAAATGATATAACTTTTACCCCCAACCCTCATCTTGTAGATCTGATACTTTACGATGCTTCAAGTGAAAAAGTTGACAGAGTACACCCCCAAAAGCGTTTGTAGAGTTTCAGCCTTTTCATCTTAATCAGAAAATACCTGTATTATAATCAGCATGCCAATGCTACTTTTCTGAGATTGCTGCTCTATCTCTTCTCACTCCTTCCATAATCCAGTAAATCTCCGTTTCTCAAATCAAGCTTCCCATGTACGAACGTTCAAGATTCTGGTAGTACAGAGGCAGCTGTATAGGTGTGTAACCACCGTATCACTGAGAAATCTTCATCTTCACTGTACGCGTTCATCACGTATTTGGTGCTGTGCAGGAATCTTAACGAGCAAACTCTGCCAGGCTCTAACCTACTACTGAGTGTTGTCTTCTCAACCACACCTGGCTGGATTTAGATGAATCACTTATCGCAAGATAGATTCAAGGATCTTTCAGTGAAATTTCTTGTGAAGGAGGAAGTGCATTTCCAGGTTTACAAGGAGAGGTTCTTGGAATTTGAATATTTTGTCCTTTCGCTTCCAGTTTGTTTGTCCTTCTTAGTTTTGCTGCTTGGGTGTAGGACCTTGTGCTTGGAAACTTCCATCCAGCTGAATGGAGGTAGAATTCCAGTAAAGTTGATACATGGTAAACATTCTCACTGGCTTAAAGCTGTGAAWTTTTTTCTTTTGTGGTCGACCATAGCCCAGGTGAAGCTTCCTCGAGAAAAATAGCACCTGGTCTTGTGAAGAGAAGGGAAAAGTAGTGGATGTTCAACTCTTTCATTTTATCAGGGTTTTGAACCCATTCTACCCTAGCATTCTTACAGCCATGTTGGAATGGATAAATGGATGGATGATAAGGCAACTGGCTGCCGGATTTACAGGGCTGTGATGGGTGGTTCAGAGTTCRCTCGGTGGCTCCTTAACGGGCATGTGCCTCAGGGTTTGACTCGGGGGCAGTACTGTAAGAGCAGTGTGGAGAGGGGGTGAGGAAGCACCACATGTAGTGGAAGACAGGGCTGCCCTGTAAAGGGGCTTGGATARGCAGGATATAAAAGGTAAATAGAATCATAAAGTGGTTGTGGTTAAAAGGGACCTCTGGATGTGCTCTGGCCCAACCCCACTGCTCAGGCAGGGACACCCAGAGCTGGCTGCCCAGGACTGTGCCCAGGTGGCTTTTGGGTGTCTCCAAGGTGGGAGACTCCACAGCATCCTGAGCCAGGGCTCAGCCAGCCTCAGACAGGAACAGTTCCTGCTGTTCCGAGGGAACCTCCTGGCTGTCAGTTCGTGCTCATTGCCTCCAGCCCTGTCACTGGACACCACCGGGAACACCCTGGCTCAGTCTTTTCACCCTCCCTTCAAGCAGTTGTGCACATTGACATCCCCCTGAACCTTCTCTTCTCGGGGCTGAACCAGTCCAGCTCTCTCAGCCTTCCCTCATAAGAGAGATGTGCCAGTCCCTTAATCATCTTAATGGCCCTTTGTTAGACTCTCTCCAGTAAGTCAGTGCCTCTCATGTACTGGGGATATTAATCAATATTGCTAAATAGCCATCCTGTAATTTTTCCACCTCCTTTGATTTCTTTAGAGTACGTTGGGCATTTTAGAATAGAGGATTCTTCAGTGAATACYTCAAAATTGTTTAGCTGTAGAATTGTGGGTCGAGTTTGGTTTTTTTTTTACTTTCTTTGTGTTCCCTTCTTTGACACAGAGCTGGGATATTCACAGTTAATAGTGCATTATATACATGTGTGTGATTGTTCTGTCCTCTTTATAGAAAGGTGCCTAAGGAAAAGACCAAAGTTTTTGATGGAGATTGTTGATTGTGGGTTGGACCTGAGTGACCTGAGGTGTAGGACTGTGCTGTCAGCCATGCAAACTTGTAACCAGTAATCCTTAAATGGTAAAGTTTGCAGAGACAAAATTTTGAAGGAAAAAAAAAAAAAAACAATAGTGTTCAAATTATGAGACATTTCTATACTTCATCAGCAATAACAATTTCCCTCCCTGGGGAACAATAAAAAAAAACCTAAAAAGAACCTGATGTGCTTTTTGGTTCTTCAAAGATCTTGAAATATTTTTTTTAAAGTTTTACCATCTTAATAATGAAAGTCGACTTCATGGAATTATGAGAAATTTAAAAAATATGTTTTGTTTCCTTTGGCAATGCAATGCATGGTTGATAAATTACTTAATTCTTTATGTTGTTCAACTGCTTGTGGACACAACGTTAACATAAGGAAAACTAAACTGAAAGCAATTTTATGCAGCTTTTTTTACTATACCCTTGAGCATTTTCTAAGTTTGCATTTAATCACAGAATCTTGGCCATGATATTTCTGACAGGTAATTTCCTTAATGCGGTTGACAGAGATGGATTACATGGAAGCCTATTGGATCCAATGCTTTTGTGTGCAAGTGATAAGACTAGATTAGGGTTATCTTGCTCTGAGTGCCTGGAAAGATACAGCCACCTAATAATTCCCCTGGTAATATGGATGGGTTTGTGGGAGCAGGAATTCATGGCTAGATACTGGCCTGCAAAAGCATTACCAGATTCTGTTGCACCTTGAGAACATCTGGGGTGATGTGTGTTTTTCTGTCACATGATAATAGCAAATTATATGTCAGGGAAAGACAAATGTGTTAAATATTCGTCAGATTGGGAAAGTGATAAGGCAAGAGGCAGGCATGTTTCTTGGAAATGGCAACGGTATTTAAAAATAAAATTATTTTGGTCAAAACTGTGAATACTGGTCTTATTTTAGAGAGAAATAACAAAAGAAGTAACATTTATCCTTTTAGCTCCTGTAAATGTTCGTGTGAGAAAATTAATGTTGTCTTGTTGCCTTATTGAAAGATCTGAGTGTTCTTAATCAGGATGGGTTTTGGAAGAGGATTTAATTGTAAATAGCAAAGTCTGAATAAATTTTAGATGTTAAAAATATTCTTTTGCAGTCAAGACTTCTGAACACTTGAGTAGAAAGTTGTGTACAAAACCTTGGGGGGAAATAATTAAGAGCCATCAATGTATAGCATATTTTTATTTACCTGTAGCAGGCATTCACCTCAATGGAAACAGAATTTTTCTAGTGATCTCTAAGATTTTGGCAGTTTTCTAACTTCCTCAGACTTAACTGGATGAAGAAAATAAATTTGATAGTTAACAGTGTTGAAGCCAAAGCATCTGTTAGTGGTCTCTGCTTTGGAAACAGAGTTGTTGGAAAGCTGAAGGCTGGAGACAAGAGTAGGTTGTGCTCATAAACCAGACTCCTGCCACTCCCTGTGCAGTCAGCAGAGACAGAGATGTGTCTTCAGGAGGCAATTCAGAGTAAGGGTTTAATTTGGATGGTCTGAGTCACATCCTGGGGGATCTTCTTTGTGTCTCTTGGGAGGTTACTGAGAGGGCTAAAATGAGCAGTTTTACTAAGCTGGAGCTTTCCTAAGCTGGAGCTTTCCTAAGCTTTTGGGAGTATTTTCTGGAATAGGGAGCTGTGGAGATTCAAGATGCAGAGTGGTTCTTGAGGTTTTACAGCTCTTTCAGCAATGGAGTTTGCTGTATAGATAAAATGTTCAGAGGGATTTTGCTGGGGACTTGGAGAGGGGGGAATACAGCCACTGTATTTCTTGGCATCATGGCTCTTGGCTCCACTCTAACCACTGCTTTAAAATCTGTGGCCACGTTATTTCTGGAAGACACAGCAGGTGGGAAAAACCATCCCTCTATTGCAGTGAAAAAGGAAGAGGAAAGAAAAGCCAAACAAACCCACGGAGGATATTTGGGTTTGGTGTTGCAGGGAAGCTCTGTGTCCTTTGTGTCCTTACACCTTGGCCCTATAAAATATATCACCTATCTTTTCCTTGGTTTATTTTCCAAGGGGGAAAAAAACCCCAAAACAACCTTTAATACAGAGACTGTCTCATGAAAAAGGATCACGTAGGTGTTTAATATATGCTGTGATGAGTAATTTTGGTCATGGTACATCAGAAAGCTACTTTCCCCCACCTTCTTTCTAATAAGAATTTTAATCCATTGATGACAAAACCTCTAAAGTATTTCCTTGCTGCATTGTAATACACTGTGACGAATTATGTCTCAGGAGTTGTAAAATTTTCTCATAGCTTGTAATACCTCATTTAATGAATTGATCACACTGAAATGTAAGGATGAAGCAGCATTTATTTTGTATGTTATATTGCATATAATTTTTAGACTTGACATTTATAGCCATGGAAGCTGTTATTTTACATATCATTTTCAAACCGTATCAGCCTTAAACACATTTAAATTTAATAAGCAAGCAGATTAGATTTGCTTTTAAGCTAGGCATATCATTATAGTTTGTGTTCCCTTCAGTAGGGCACATGCTTACTATTAAATGCAGTATTTAGTTGTCTTTTAAAACCTAAAAATAATAAAAGGGGATGTATTTTCAAAAGTAATTGAATATAGAGCTGCTTTTGGGGACAGCGCCTCAGTCGCAATTTTTGTAGGATGTAGACATTAAAGTAGGTTTGGGGTTTTATTAAAAATTGCCCTGTTTTGAGGAAATATTAATATAGGAGCTATATGGCTTTCAGTTATGAAATACCAAATCTGTCATAGTAACATATGGCCTGATCATCATCTCCTGCAGAAAAAATCCATGGGAGGGGAGAGCTTATTTGGAAACTCTGCATGATTTACCAGGCAGACTTTCTGATGCCTCATCTTTCTCATCAGAAAGAATTTGTAGCTGCCAAGGAGGTGGATTCTTACAGCCTTCTAACTATTTAAATGCCTTACCATCCATAAAAAATATGTTGTTAGCAGTGGGGGAAAAAAGGCAGCCCTTGTTTCTTCAATCCTGGCTCTTTTCATGGCTAAAGAAACTTGGTGGAACATCACAGAGAGAAACTCTGCTGCCTTTGTGATCTGTTTGTGCTTCCCACCTCAGAATCTTGGTGGATTCTGGAAAAGCAGCTGAGAGAAACCTAATGAAAATCCAAAATTTGTAAAATCTCAGTCTTTCTCAGAGAAAATCACTTTTTTCTGGAGATTATGTTGTTTTTCCTACTGTATCTGCTAAAAGATAATTCCATCATTGTACTTGTTACTGTGGGACAAAACAGGATGCAAATAAGAAACTTTTCACCTTAACTCAGAAGGAGGAATGATTGATATATATATATATATATATATATATATATTTTGTCCAGTTTTCATTCTTCTTTAAAAAATAAGTTTGGAAATATGGTAATGAATTTTTCCAGACTTTTTGAAAATATTTTTTGCTTTCATCGAAGTAAGGCTGATGACTTTTTATCAAAGTCCTTCCACCAAACTGGAAAGCATAAGTAGAAGACCTTGTCTTAGAATGTCCTTTGAAGAATGCAACTTTAAAATTACATTTTGAGGCGTTTCTCCTCTTAAATACATCATTTCACGTTGCGCTCATGTCCAACTGGTTAATGAGCGGGAAATCAGATGGGTTGCACCAACACTAGTGGAAAAAAAAAAAAAAAACAGTGAGGCAGACCAAAGATTGGTGCATGTTTCTTATTTCTTGTGGTGTGACGTGGCAAGTGTTCGGCCTGAGCCCAAGGGTGGGGCCCCCCAGGCCCCGGAGCRCTCCTGGCAGGGACAGGAGGCAGAGCACTGCTCCTCCTCCCAAAGAGGTGATGCTTTGCTCCCAGGGGGATGGACAGCAGTGCCACGGAGCAGCTGCCTGTTCTGCCTTGCTGCACAGCCATGGAGCCCACATTTCATCATGGGATGGGGGTAAAGAAAGCGGGAACGTTATAACCAAGGAAAGGTATCTCACAGGGCTTCAGGAAGCCGCCAAGTCTCTTGTCTTGGCTGTTCTCATCTTTCTACACTTAAATCCTTTGTATGCACTATCCACACTGTCAGCAAACGGGTTAAAGGAATTATCACTGCGTTGTACTTGAGTGGGTAGTGCAAAGGAGGCAAAAATGGTCTTCTTAAATTAAACCACGTCCCTCCGCTGACCGCTCTTTGCTATTTATTGAATGCCCTTGCATAGAAACACACCTGTGGCTGTCCACMTGGGAGAAACCAGCTGTGATGAAAGCAGATTTCCCAGCCACGTCAGGAGATGGGTGAAGGGACTGCAGAAGGCCAAGGGTTAGTGAGCTGATAAGCTTCCAAGGAAGTGCAGGGTTTAGTAATCAGCAGGGTAACACAGAAAAGGCATCAGGAGAATTAGTTGTTTGCTAGGGGCTTTGTAAGAGTGTTATTTAAAAATTAGGTCCATAGTTACCATTCACACAAACTCATATAAATGACCCTGAATTCCATCCTGTGCATTTCCCTAGATTATGTGATCTCTGAACTTTTGTTGATAATTTTATTTAGTGTAGAAGATTGGCAATGTACGGTGTCAGCAAAATATGTCACGTAGTCATGAGGCAGAACTGAAGAACTGAATAATTTCTATCATGTCTTGCTCACAAGGATAATTAAATGGAATGGCATTTAAGTTGATGGAGCTACAGGGGTGGCCACTGGCTAAAGAATTGTCTCCCTTTTTTTTCCGGTAAAACGATCATCAGTATTTTGTTAATTTTCCCCCTTGTCAGTGTGTGTTTTAATATCCTTATTTGTCCTTGCACTTGCAGCAGGGATAACTTAATTACAGGGACTAGAAAATAATTCTAAAACAAAATTACCTAAATAAGAAATCATGTGTTTGTGGAAATGAACATTTTATAGCTTTTATTCAAATGCAACCTTTCCATTCTTTCGTTCAAACAGAATGTTCTGCACAGTGAAATTAATAACATGAAAAAGTAGTTAAAAATAACCAACCAACCAAAACAACACCAAAATACTAATTTCTGGGGGTTTGTAGCACTGCATTTTTAAGTTTACCTCAGCACTGAAGAGGCCATTTAAAAAGATAAGAGCTTAATCCAGACATCAGTGATGATGATTTCCTGCAATATGATAATAAATATCCCAGAGTACCCTTTTAGCTTTAATAATTCAGAATTCATTGAGCTTTTAAAAGTTTTCCTGCTCTGTCATTTAAGAAATCTGATAGCAATTTGTTAAAAATAATGAGACATATCTTGAGGATAAGGAAAAAATGGGTGCTGGGTGTAAGGGATGCTATTTCAATATGGCAGTTGTTGCTGTCTACATTCACATAAAGGATTAAAGATTTTCACCTTACTTGCTTACCTGCTTGGAAACTGTAGTCATTAGGATGAAGTCACATGAATTATTTGGAAGGCATCCCCTAAATCAGTTATTTTATAAGAATCTGCTCAACCCTCCCCTTGAAATGATGTGTTAGAAATCTATAAAGTAACTTTGTACAAAATTAATATGTGCTATGCTTTAACAGGGAAAAAAAGAAAGTCTGAATAACTCTTTCTGGACAATACGGTACTTCTGAACTGAGATTTAAAAATTTATTTCCATGATTGTTCTAAAGCTATGCATTTGGGTTTGTAATACAGTAAAGAGAATTGATAATGATTTTAGCTAATTATACCATTTACATGTTTTTTTCAGTGTCCCCTTCAATGAGGACAGAGTATAATTCTGTATAATTGCAACTTTTTTTTTTTTTGCTATTTTTGCCCTGAAGGGTACCATTCTAAGCTGAGCATTATTTGATTTTTCATTGTCAAAATGTTCTTAAGGAAGTTTCTCTATTACAGATTATTCTCTTAGTCTTGAGTAGATTCACTTGTGCTTAGAGACCAACACGAACCACGAGAGCCAAGATGTGACCTGAGAGCAGGATCTGAATTGAGATTTCACACTTGGAAGCAAAAAAAGAGCACGTCTGAAACCGAATGAATTAAATATGCATTTTCAGGAATTATTCTGTTAATTAGAACTAGTTAGAGGTTAGACAGTGGGTTCCTGTGAGAACTCCAAAACCCCAGTTCCACTTGCTGGCTAGTGAAGGGTTTGGGGCGTGCCTGCAGAGCCCACCAGCGTTGCTTGAAGCAGCAGGTCAGTGCAGAGTCATTTCTGAGATTTCTCAGGCATTACCTCCAGCTTGAGGGGCTTGCTTAGAAATATACTCAGGCTTCTAGGATTTCTGTTTGGGAAAAATATTTTTTTTTGCAGTAGATGAGCAGAGTGCTCAGCATTGGATCAGAGTTATGCATTGCACTTCCCTTAAGTTGCTGCTGGTTGTCATGGTAACATTTTAACTGGTGGTGGCTGTGGCTTGACATCAGAACATTTTCTGTTAAGTGGAGATTCTTCTGAGATTGTAATGGAGTGTTTTAAGTCAGTGGACCTTTTGTACTCAATAAAATATTTAGTAGGTTGTAGTAAATATTAATTTGTCCTCCTTTCAAGATAACACACCATGCTGTGTATTTACAGTTCYGTGCTAATAGCATGGTATTCCTGGAAAAGAGTTAATCCATTCTGAAAAGTCAAATTTGCTAAATMTAAATTTGCTAATAACACTCTAAATTATAATTGTAGAAGCTGTTTCACTTTATCCTTTCAAAATACCGTGTGGCAGCTCTTTTTATGCATTCAGTGGAGGAAGGATTTTAGTACTCATTTGTATTTAAGGCTGAACTTAAACATCTCTACACTGGGACTTTCTTGTTTTGAGTGAGTGAAAATAAATGCATTTACAAGAGCTTATACTGGGGGGGGGAGGGAGGGCAGGGGTAGAAATGACTTCGGTACAAAGCTGCTAATGGAACATCTCTCTGTCARTCACGTGTTGCTGTACTTTGTGTCTGGCAGTGTTGTGTTGGAGATGAAGCCATGTGAATGCTGCCTTATCCCTCGCTGAGATAAGCTTTCAAAGGTGATCTCCAAATCATGTCTGCCACAGAGCAAGGATTTGCTGAGAGTGACAAACACATGCCCGCTACATTTCCCGTATGCTTTTCAATAACTGCATTCCGAGGCTGCTGGCAGAAAGGAAACATCTTAGAAAGCTCTCAATAGTGAACTTCAATACAGAAGAATACATTAAGTGAAAAGCAGAACAGGTTCTGCGAGTCAGGATTTATAAACTTTAATAACGCACTTATCGGGCAGAGACGGAAATTCAGTGTGGAGAGTTTGGAGAAATCATCCTGACGGGTAATGCTAATTCATTCCTTCTTGCTCTTGCACTGCTTCATTGATAGTTCACACGGTTTGACGGCCTTTTGGAGCCAACTTAGCCCTTTGTGGCACATCATAATCTCATCCTTCATCCCTGTGATTTCAGAGGCTTTATGGAAATACCAAGATGTGTATGTGCTTTAGCACGGCTGATAACAGTGTCTTAGATGACCCCATCCATCTTAATGACATTTTCTATTAATCAGCAAAAGGCTTGAAATGTATTCCTCCTTTTATTTTCTTCRTTACCTTTTCCTCTTACCTGTCTATCTATTAAACAAAAGAATAATCAAACGCTTCTCTGGCCTTGCCTTGCTAAATTCAGTCCTCTGCATACCCACCAAGTATCGTTTAACTGAGCACAGTTTTGCTTTTTCAACTGTTATTCTCATAGCTACTCTTGGCTGATATAATTGTTTTGTCTCTACTCTTTTCCTAGACACGATTAATCCATGAGGAGTTGCCCTGTGGCCACCTCATAGATCTAAAAGTTGTAAGACACTCAGAAATTAGAGAAAGCTGCTTTAAACTACGCCTTTCAACATCACGTTTCTTGGAGTTAGATAGAGGATCCTCAGGAAACAAACATAGGAAAAAGAGAATGACAGCACTTTTTATACATGCAGGGAAATACAGAGTTTGTTTTAAGCTGTGATTGGTATGTAATTACTGGGTTCTTTTCTGTTTGTTTGCCATTAACAATATGAATTTGGAGTTTTGCAGCACTGACAAACTGAGCAACTGCAATTTTCATTTTTCTCACATAAGCTTTATTTCAGAAGGACACTTCAAGACACTTTTATCAAGCAATAGGAGATAATCTTTTCAATGAAGCATTACGATTGGATGTATTTATTTCTGTTTCTGCATTTTTTTAAAAATGTCATTTATGAAGAAGCACCCTGAGCTTTAGAAAGCAATTTTCATTGTATCAGTGAGCCATGGACTCACTCTGGACTGGAATTTTGCCAAAAGTGGAGAGAACATAGTATTTTTAACTCTATCATCAACTAGAGTGAACTTAAAATACAAGGAACAGAATAATAACAGAACATTGCATTTCAATACATAACGTGAAAATAAATCATCAAGGYATGTGCAGCTGCTTTTTAGACACGTTACTTTTTATATGTCTTAAAAACCCACGAGGAATACACCTCTTGATTTAGCACTGCACTTAACATTTCAAGATGTAAGTAAGATTCATTTTTATTACTGTAACCATTGCGGATCTCTATGTGGAAGAAAAAAGAGAAGGTATCAGGAACATTAATCTACAAATACTATGTACCAAAACCGTTCCTGAGAGCAAAAAAATACCATGAAATTTTATTCTCACCCGATGTAACTATTTTTAATCTTGCCTGATGACAAAATCCTTTGTGGGAGCTCACCCTCGCCCTGCCAGCCAAGCTCTGTGGTGGCACAGGAGCCTCCCTGTGTTCAGCTGGCTGTAAATACTTTCCTGTTGTATTGTGCTGTAGCTTTTCTTTCCTTGCCTTCCTTGCACTTTATGTTGCTCATCTCGGAGCTGATATGTTCTGGTGCAGCTCCCCTCTACCTCCTCTTTGAGTCCTTTATGGGTTCAATCTTTCTTTATAAAACTTTCTAGTCAAAGTGCTCGGGATAGAGGTTTTTTTGATTCATCTTTCAGTAGTTTGCTTCAGCTCTTTGGAGGTGTAGATGCTATTCTGTCAAATCACTGCTTTTATTTCACCTGACTTGACAAGGGTAGGGCTTCCCCATTCTTTTTTGACTTTGGATATGAATTTCAGTGGATTTTTTTTAAATTTTCTTTTAAACCTATGTCACAGTATGTATTTGGTAAGAGGGACCTGCTATTGGTGGCTAAGGAGGGCTAATGCAGTTCCACATTTCTGTCTTCCTTGAGAAMAGCATTAAACAACCATTCTGGGGTGAAAGCGAGATCATTGGGATAGCCAGAGCCACTTTCCCCTCCCCAAATCTAATTTGGAATTCTACTTTGAAAAACGTGTATACAACTGTTTTTTCCTCCCTGTTTTGCAGCAGGATTTAGTAGATCAGATACAGCTCTGTGCTTGTCTGCTTTCYATTTTGGATCTGGTTTGGACTTTGGCACAGTGAGCTCAGATCTGGCTTTTCAAAGTCACTGTAGAGGTATTTCAGCAGCCAGACTCAAGGTCCAGTGAGCAGGTGTGGTGTTCCTTCTTCAGAAAGAAAGCTTGAAAAACTCTATTGTACATGGATGTAAAACAACTGCTGAAAAAAACCCCAGCACCCCCCCCCCCAAAAAAAAAAAAGTTAAAAAACCCCCACAAACAACACGAACAAAACAACAACAGAACAAACCCTCAACAAAATGCCATACTCCAAGACGAGATGTAAATGGCTTTCTGTCAAAGTAGATTAATGGTTTTGGAACAATTTTAGAAAAGGCTGGTTTAGGACTACAGCTAAGTGTTTTCATTATTGACATGAATGGTAGAATAGTAAACATATTTTAAAAATTCCCTGAGAATGTCAATCTGAGAGAGCCTGCAAGCATACCTTTAGAATTAAAAATTCCCTTGATGAGTGGGAGACTGAATAGAATGCAATTTAGAGCAAATTAAAAGGTCTGCACTTAAAAATATTTACCTGTGAACATGTAAATGCATCATGACTGCATAGGTAACGTTCTGTACAGTGATTTTGCTTTTTAGTGAATCAAAAGTTGGACATGTTAAAGAGATCCTGTTATTGCAAAAAAGGCATGTACATGCCATAGTTTTCATACAAAAAMCAGAGTAAACATCAGTAAGGCCTCTACAATAGTACCCTTGAAAAAAATGGCACTTGTAAGGCTTCAGCTGCAAGGCAAAATTCTGGGAATACTTCAAGAACAAAGTGGCTGAATCAGTGGAGGTACTGGGGAGAGCAATATAAAGAATGAGAACTCTGGAAAAGGTGACCTACAGGGAAAAGCTGGGGAAGAGAACCCTGAGCAAGGACTTGATAATAGTCCTCATGTACATAAAAAGACGCTGCAAGAAAGTAATCAAGTTTTTCCCTGTATTCCCTGTGCAGTGGGCTCGCTTTGCAGCAGGAAAAACTTTCTAAAGGAAAAGCAGTTGAGAACTGGAAGAACTTCTGTAGAAAGAGAGTGAAATCTCTAGGGCTGAAAGTGTACAGAAAGAGTTCAGACAGAAGCTGTAGGTGCAGCCCGTCTTGGGAGCTGGAGGAAGGCGTGGAGGAGTGAGGGGGCAGCCAAACTATCAGTCCAAATCCGTTGTATTTCTCTATTATTTCCTTACCTATCTCACACACACTGGGGACAGTGATGATTTTTACATGTTTTTGAGAAAGTATTCTCCTCTGCTTGGTTACCTTGCTTTATTTTGTCTATTGCTAACATGTTTTGGAAAAAAAAAAATAACTTGAAGCGGTCAGTTTTCAAATATAGCAGCATTTATTTGCTTTGTTACGTGTGTTTCTTTTGCTTTAGAAACTAAAAGATAAAAAGCTTATTTAGGGATCTGGCTATTTTTTAGAGTATATTAATTGATTAATAACTACTGAAGCAAGGAGATATATGAGTTTTTGGCACCAGAATCAGAGTCCCAACTTGGAAGCAGCGTGTCATAGGCATTCACTGCTTAGTCCCTAGGGCACCCTTGCAGATGCTCTTTATTCATTTAGCACTTCCTGTTGGCTCACTCCCAAAATCCAGAGGACTTTGCTCTCTTTCCCTCCAAGCTGGAAATAAAATTTTATGATCACAGTCGAGGAGGGGATATGGCACAGTGCAACTTAGTGCACATATGTCCAAATGCAGGGAATTGCTGTGGGCTTTTAGACCTGTGGGGGCCGAACAGAGCGTGCCAGCTGCATCCCAGTTATGTGCCATTGAAGAGATCATTTGGAAGGAACAGAGGCGTGGATGTAAGAAGAGAGGAAGAAGTGATCTGTGCAATTTAAATTGTGTAATGCTAGCACAATAATTCAAATGTCCTAGGAGCAATGCTCTTTTCCTAGCGACGATGTCCGTGTAGCACTCGTCTTTCCCGTGTATGGAACCGAGTATGTCTCACTGTTTAAACTTTTTTATACCTGTAGGAAGGAAAGTTGTTTAGGCATGTTGTGCATGAACCTGAATGGCTGCATGTTTATCGCTGAGGCTTTGCTTTCGCTCAGCCTTGGTGGATCTGTAGCTCTGCTCTGGGTTTGATTCCAGCCCGCTGCTTCCTGATGGGATCAAGATGAATCAAATCTGAGTCCTTTCCAGCTGTACAATGCCACCAGCTCTGCTCCATTCCTGACTGGGATGTGGAGTAGATTCATGGTTTTGGAACAATTTTAGAAAAGGCTGGTTTAGGACTACAGCTAAGTGTTTTCATTACTGACATGAATGGTGGAATAGYAGACATGTTTTAAAAATTGTGTCCAGTGCTGGCCCGTGGAACTGGGGCAGTGGGAGCAACACTTTGTGTCCCTGACCGAGACACAAACATAACCCAGCAGGCTGAAGCTTGGAGATAGAAAGAGGCCAGAAGGGGAAATATCAAAGTGACTGAGGCATAACAAACTGATCACTTGACAAACTGCCTGCAAGCRAGTCATTTGTATTAACAATTATAATTGAAAACCGTATATGTGGCAGAAAAGAATATAGTCCATCAATGGGAGCTTTTGCCATTTCACTAGAGCCAGGAATTGGGTCTGGAAGGGATAATGCAGGTTTTGGATATTCAAGCAACTGCCTTAGCTAGAGTTGTTTTATTCAGACCTCTTGACTTCTGCTGGGCAGCGTGTGCAGCCCTCGCACAATGAAAGGTCAGGGATGTTTATAAACGGCAGAAAAACTCCATGTAAATGACCAGCAGGCTGGGAAAGGGGCTGAGTGGTGAAAGATGTACAGAGAAACTCCATGTAAATGACCAGCAGGCTGGGAAAGGGGCTGACCGGTGAAAGATGTACAGACTCCAGACTTAAAGGAAGCAATTAGAGCGGCTTGCCCAGAGCTGATGAGTGGTGATGGTTCCCAAGTGATGCACATTTCCTGAGGGAGATAAYGAGTTGACAGAGGTTTCTTCAGTTGAAGCAGCAAAAATGCAACAGCCAACACCCAGGCACCAGCTCTAGACAAACTGAAGTAGCAATAGTTTGGTACTGAAAGAAATGAAGCATTGGTACAACTKTCTGGAGAGCTACTTCTGCGTTTCTGAGAATTTGAGAGTTTGGGGTTTTTCTCTCAAAGCATATGCTCTATTTTGAACAACAGTTAATTCAGAGATATCTTTTTTTTTTTTTTCATTATATCTGTAATCAAAGGCTTTTTTTTTCTCTTACAATCTCTGGAGAATACAGTTGTGGATGTTTAGTGCCACTATACATGTCACTGAAAAAAGTTTGGTAATGCTGATGGTATGTGGGAATAGGTAATCTCTACTGAATTACATTTTTTTTAGGTTGTTTTTGTTTGGTTTGAGTTGGGATAGAAGATAAGGAAACAAAGCCCAACCCTGTAGAACTGAAAAGTGTAGAAATGCAGTAGCTGCATGAGAATACTTATGTGCCAGCTGCTGAACATAAAACATCGTCACTGAAGTATAAAATCTGACAGGGAAGTGTAGCTGCTGACAAAGAGCATTTTATCTGTGTGACAGAGAAAAAAAAACACATATGGAAGAGAAAAAAAATATCAATTAGCTACCTATGGTATGTAAGCTTTCAGTTTTGATGAATACTGGCTAAAATGATCATAAATCKATTTTTTTAAGATTCTTCATTTGCCTCATATGTGCTTTCTATTAGGTATGCAATTCTTAAACTTCCACGTAATTTTTGCAGCTTCTAATTAGTATCAACCTAGGCAATTATCCAAGAAATTCTAAATATCCATTTTTAATTCAGTATTTTATACAGAAATAGCAAGTAAGAACTGCACAGGAAATTCAATAGGAATAGCTAACACTGTACAATGCACTCCTGATAGATCAGCTGCTTCTAGCCAGAAATAGGAAAAAGTGCCTTGTTTTAGGACCTATTTTCAAAACTCGTTCCTAAAATGATACTGAGACAATGAGCTACYGTAGAAGAAATGCAGGTAGGGTGAACAATTCTCCAGAGTATTTCTTTTAGTCTTGTTTCAGTTACAGAATGGCTGTTCAATCGTGTTCCTGTAGTCCAAGGTTAATTTCTGTGTGTCTTTGCAAAACTACTTCCTGATGAAGATAAGGAGTAATAACGTAAAAAATATTTCATGATATAACCTTGTCATAGCTTTTCCAAACTGTCTGGGAGCAAGGAGTTATTAGAGTAGAATAAACATAAAATTTCAGTGCAGATTTTCTGGCAGTAAGAGCAAAGAAACATGGTGTTTATAAATTACTTAGGAGCTCACAGAGGAGAGGAACTTAGCAAGAGACAGGAAGGGAAGAAGAAATGCCTAGAGACAGGTTTGTTGGGAACAGGAGACCACAGACCTGTCCAGCAGTGAAGCATCTGTAGCACTGAGCAGGATCCAAGTGAAAAGAGAAGGGGGATCCTGAGAGGATTGAGTTGGAGGAGGAGAAGGAGAATTGAAGCCAAGAATAGGTTTAAGAGACTTTATATGGRTGTGAGAGAAGTCAGCTAAAGCTTGATGAAAAGGGAGTGAAAAATTAAGAGAAACTGAGTGAGAAGACRATGACAGCAGGGAGTTTGCGATGCTCAGAGAGTGCTGCTGCAAGGAAAGACAGAGAGGTCAAACACGTAAAGGAGGAGAAAATGGAGAGTAAGAAAGAATAAATAGATGAAAACTTCATCTGTTAGTTCAGTGAGGCTCCACTAAWTCAGTCATACAAGAAAACAGTGGGTTCGTTTCATGTTTTGTAGTATTTCTGAGGACATTTATGTACAGAAGGAGGAACACAAAGAAATGTCTGTATTAATAGTATGAATATATTGTGAGTTTGGAGTGTCCGGTAGTGCTGAGCCATGTAAATACACAGGAAGATGCAGTCTGTGYACTGGTATGCTTCTAGCCTGAGAGAAATAACGTAATAGATGTTGGTAAAGTRGAAGAGGAAAGTAGAAACAAAAAAAACCCTGGCACCTGCAATTGTTCAGCATCTRGGTGATAGGTCTGCTGACTAGAACTTTGCTTCTTCCATCGGGGGCAAAAGCCACTGGCAGGGAATAGACCATGAGGTCTGTGCTGCYCTAGAGTCCCTCTCATCTCCCACCCTGGCTAGAATCACCTGAAGGGTAAATGCTTYCAATGTACAGATAAATTTCTTCATTTGTTGTTTTAGGGTTTAAGCTTTCCATAAGAAACATTTTTTTCCATGTTTTTTCCTCCTTTATTACTTGACCTCACTGCAAAGAATTAATAAGGACATCTCAAATATGTAGGGAGAGAAGTAGAGAATGGAAGGGCTTCGATCATAGATTGCAATGTACATTCAGTTGTTTGTGAGGGTTTTGTGGGTTTTTTTGGTTTTGTTAGGGTTTGTTTGGGGTTTCTTTAACCCTTCAAATAGAGGTATTAGCCAGTGACAAACGTGTCTTTTTATCAGTCAGAAGATACCTGGGGTGAGGAACAAGCGCTTTTGTTTGTAGCATTTACCACCTCGGGAGTAACACGAAAGCTTCTCTAGGCGTGGTTTCCAAGATTGTGAGCTGTAATTCCATGGATTCCAGACGGTAACTTCTCAAGGTTTTTTGTTTATAGTTTGTAATGCTTTACATCTCCTACAATGCACTACTGCTCTATTTTAATGCTTTGCTTTTCAGAATTTCCAGAAAGAACTGAAGTAGCTTATCACAGACTTTATCTGTTGCTCTAGTCTCTCTCTCCCAGCAGTCTCCCCAGTGTAGTGAAATTCAGCGTGCTCCATCTGAAGTCATGGAGAGCTGATCAAGAATTTGGGTGGTTTTTGATGKTTTTTTTTGGTTGGTTTGTTTTGGGGTTTTTGGGGGRTTTTTTTTGGGTTTGGTTTTGTTGGTTGGTTGATTGGTTTTGGGTTTTTTGGTTTGTTTGTTTCTGKTTTTTGGTGGGGTTTTTTGCTTTGTTTTGATTTGATTTTTTTTAAGGGGGGAAAAAGAAGGTAGTGGGAAAAGCTCAGTATTAGTCTTTTACCAACACTTGCAGTTAGTAAACAGAAACAGGCTGAAGGTATCCGGAGGAATTCCATGTGGACAGTGCCTGTTTTTGCTGTGCCAGTGGTAGCTTTGTCTTTAGACAAAGCCCCAGTGTTTAGTGAGCTATCAAGCAATGAGTGATTTCTATACACTTAATGGGATGAGATCAGTAAATTATCTGGAAATGGTTTTAGGAGCAAAACCATTTCAGCTGGGCTAAAGGTCCTTCTCTCATTCTTTGAGCTCTGTGRAGTTATAGTGTTTCCAGACCCATTATCTGTGCGTTATATGGAGATTTATTTACTTTCAGCAGCAAAGTTGATCTTGTTTACTTCAGTAAGTGCTTGCTTTAGATGTTTTCTGAAAGGGATAAGGAGGAAAAAAGCTGCTTTTTGAAATAAATATTGTATTCTGACCACTGCTAGCCTTCATTACCCACTTTTTATAAACTGGAGTTTGCTGGCTTTTTGTCAGCCTCATTGCAAAGCTTTGTTAATACATTGCCATGAAAATGAAAGTTTCATACACATTGACATAATTAATGAAGAGGCAGGCAGCATGCTCTACCAATTAACACCACAGGGAAAAGTAAAATTGGCTTCCTTTTTGCGTGTTGTGCCAAAGTGAAGAACTGTAACACACAGCAAATAAATAGAGATCCTTTTAATGAGCTGCAAGATCGAGCTGAATAACTCTGAAAGGATGTTGTGTAAACATTGCCAACTATTTAGAGTGTTAAGAGTAATTGATGAGCTTAGTTGAAAGTTTTGAGGGTTTTTTTTTGGGGGGGGGGTCAAAGAATGGAAGTACTGCTTGTTAATAAATAAATTGTATTTTCAATGCAGCTATTAGGCACGTTAAAGATTGTAACAAGCACTTTAGAACAAATATGGGGGGAAAAAAAAGAAGCAGTTTACTGCTTGCTACTTGACCAAGTTTGTCAGAACTCATTTTTTCAGCTGAGTATTTCTGTATTTCATAATAACTCTTAATGGAAACTTGACTAATTTTTCTCTGATGCTGATTCCAAGTAGCACAACCATCTGGCCAGATGAGATATCACTCAACCTTGATTTTTTTCCAGTTATCCCAGAAGTCCTAATAGTAACAATAACAGGGMAGTAAACAGGTGAAATTTTTCTGTGCTTTATGTGAAGCATTCTGTTTACCTTGAGATGTATGTGTAGAAAATTCAGAGCAGTTCAGGTTCGATTTTTTTTGAAAGATTCTTTCATCAAGCAGAATTATCTTTAAAGCCTTCTAAGTAAAACTGAGTTTTCGAAGAATACAAAACTCCAAACCTGTAAAGGCAATTTATAGGTGAAAAGAATTAATGTGCGTTGGAAGTTAGGCCAGCATCATTTAGATCAAAGTCTATATGTAATAACAGATGTGCAATTTTGACTGTTCAGTGGCACCAGCTAGCTCAGAATATCTTTATATAAGAAAATAATACATCATCTTCACTTTTTGTTCATTCTAAATGATTTGAATTTTGACCATAATCAATTTTTAGTATTTTATTTCAGCCCAAGTAGTGCACGAGGCTAGATCCAGCTTATCATTTCATATTGTATGCTAGCAAATCACCAGGATTTATCTATGAGACTCTTCAGCCTCTGCACCTAAATAAATCTTAAAATAAGTCAGAATTGTGATTAAGGAAGCAAAACATGGCAAAGTTAAAAGTAATAACTAGAAGTCAATAAAGATTATGCTAAACTTGCTGAACAATTGACCTTTGTAATGGTCATGTCTGCTCTGAGTTATCACCACAACAGAGAATTATGTGTCCCTTCACTTGGAATGTTAAAGGTGAAACCAGAAGTATCCCATAACTGTACAACCAAGAATATTAATATGCAAAACCAGCTAGAGACAGTTCATTGTGACTGTAGTCCTTCTTCTATATGTTGAGTCATATATTGCTGAGTAGTTATTTAATCAATATTTTCTCTTTTTTTTTTTATCTTTTTACTGCCTCCCCTCTGCATCTCTTTTCTTTTTCTCTTTAGCCTCTCACATAGCCACCCGTAGTCTTTGTTGTGTATTCTCCTTACACCTCTTTATATTGCTTAACCTCTTTCTAACCTAGATTTTGTCCTTCAAAACGTTTAATGGACTCTATTCTGCCCTTACTGATGGGCCAAGTCTCTGTTGTGGTGGCGTTCAGGACTGCCTGGCTGTTCCCAGTTAATCTGAAGGCCGTCATCCTTCCCTCTCAGCCAGCTGCCTCTGCCTCTGCTCTGGCTCTCGCCACCACGAGCATAACAGTGTCTCTTCTCTCCCAACTTCCTCTTGTCTGACATCATGTGCTTTTTTCTGCCACCCTTGCTGTGGCCCAAGTGCCTTCTGCTGCAGCCCAGTAGAACAACGTGCAGAAGATCTGTAATCCAGAAGGACAATGACTGAGTTCCAGCAGGGAAGATGCAGTAGGAGAGAAAGGACGAAATCCTCAGTAAGGATTTATAAGAAACTACGTTATGGCTTACTTTTGTGGGGGTTCTGTGTATAACTGTATCTTCTCTAATTGACTTCTGCTTCAGAAAAACATTTACTCTCTTCAGTGCTTCATTTCTCCAGGATTGTAAAGAGATTAAATATCACTTAAGGGTTGTGGCTTAACCCCAGCCAGTAACTAAGTACCACAGAGCTGCTCGCTGAGTGCCCTCACTGCTGCCCGCCCTGGGAGGGAGGAGAATTGGTAAAAAACCCCAAAGCCATGTGTTGAGATAAAGACACTTCAATAGGTAAAGCAAAACAAGGAATTCATTCCCACTGCCCGTGGGCAGGCAGGTGTTCAGCCCCCCCAGGACAGCAGGGCTCCTCGTGTGGAACACTGACTTGGGAAGACAAACGGCATCACTCCAAACATCCCCCTCTTCCTCCTTCTCCAGCTTTATGAGCTGAGCATGGCATGAGATATTCTGGAATATCCCTCGGGTCAGCTGGGGTCATCTGTCCTGGCTGTGCCCACTCCCTTGTGCACTCCCAGCCCGTGGCTGGTGGGGTGAGGAGCAGAAGCAGCTTTGGCTCTGTGTCAGCTCTGCTCAGCAGTGGCAAAAACGTCCCTGTCTTTTCAGRGATTCCTCGTGTTTGCAGCACAAATCCAAACCACAGCCCCATACTACCTACTGTGGAGAAAATTAACTCTCTTCCAGCCAAAAGCAGCAAACTAAATTAAATAATTTGTCTTCAGGTTGTGCAAAGTTCCTTTATTGGATCTGACCTTTATTGGATAAAATATAATGAATAACTCGTTAACTGTTATCAAGAAAACATAAAGTACAATGAATGTATTAAAGACTGATGGTCATAATTTCTGTGATAGAAAACTGGAATGATGTGGCGATCTTCAATGCTGAAATCCTTCTTGCATCCATGTTTTGTACAGCAAGCATATTTCTGGCCACCCATATGTCCAACAGGTAGAAAGAGAGAAGGTGAGAAGTACAAAATATCTTCTATTGGGTGACATCTTAAATAGATTAGTGTTCTTGAGCTAGAAAGATGACAGATGAGTGGAAAGARAGGCCTATACAATCAGCAGTGCTTCAAAGAAAATGGAATGTTTTGCAGCATAAGAATTAGTACTCAGTCATATTGTCAGCCAGCACGTTCATTATTAGCATGACTAAGTACTTTTTTTTTTCACATGGAGCAGAATTGTGGCACTTAGAATTTATTTGGAATCAAGCAGGATGGATCCAGGGCCTGTGTAAAAGTTCTGGCTCGGGAAGCTCAGGAGTCACTGGCTGCAGGGTTATATTTTGAGGACAAGGGCCATGCTCACAGAGCATTTATGTTCCTTCCCTGAATGTTTACCCCTGTGATTCTGGACTAGATCAGCCTTTTCTCCTGGGCAGTGTGGCAATTCTTCYGTATTAAAAATATGTCTGAACTAGATGTGGTTGTTACAAAACTGCTGTCATCAGTAAGGGCTAATTAAACAAATTTTATGTTCAAAATCCAGTGAAAGAACAGCTTTGTGTGTTCTCCATTTGTGTACCTTGAGTTACGTTTCTGCAACTAAATACGAGGTGCTTAAGGTGGACAGGTTAGAGCTTATTAATTACCTTGCTCTGTACATATAAGCAATATATGTGCCAGCTCCAATCTCTAATAAATCCATCAGCTCTGGGGGTTTTCCTGTTCGTTCCCACTGAACTGTGAGTGCATGTGACAGGCCGTGGTTCTGTCAGAACGAATTGTCCCCCTTGAAAAGCTGGCAGCACAGGGAAGTGACAACTTAATGGAAGCTAAAGCACTCTAATGGCGGTGCCTGGTGAAAGCCAGGGAAAGTCATCCACACCATTTGCCCTGGCTCTTGAAAATGTCTCTTTGCATTTCTGGTTATGTGCAAGACATTGGAGCTTTGCTGGAGTCACATTTGCAGGTATTATTCAATGAAATGCGATTCAGTCAAACACTTGTTTGCTGATAGACTTTGTTCCACCGGGGTCAGCCCCTCTGATGCTGTGACCTTTTTCCATGTGCTCTGAAGTCCTGCAGCATCACTCACTTTCGAACCCCTGGCTCTGGGASTCACTTAAACCCATTTCCAGTATGTAAAATGAATGGAAGTACAAACATTTTATCCCRTGGTTCACATGAGTACATAGATATTTTTATTTAGTTATGAATGGAATGTGTGTTTAATCAAATGGATGAAAACATAATGCACTTATTTAAGTATATTTGTTTGCAGGTGAATAATGTAGAGATTATTTCTCCTGCCTTTTATTAGTATTATGAACAAAAAGTTGTGTTGAGCCAATGGATAAAATTATTGTCCTGAGATTATTTCATCTTGTTTTAATATGTTTTTAGATTACATTGGTGTATGTGAACATATTTATTTATAAATAAATAAAACCCCAGTAATTTGCATACATTTGTGAACTGTCTTATAAGTGCCCAGTGATTACATTTAAATATTTTCATTTTAATTACATTTTAATATTTTAATAACTTTTTGTATATTAAACTGTGGATATTTCATCTAGATTATTGTCTTTTTATGAGGTTTACATGCAAATAATTACCTTGTTCCTGGTTYTCTTGGTGTGATGGTGCTTTTGGACAAAACCACAATAGCAATTGCTTTCAGTAGAGTAGTATTTCTTCATCTTTTAATAAAAAGTATGTATGCTTTTCAGGTTGTAATTAGCCAGATAGATTAAAAAAAAAGTTAAAAATATTCCTATTAATATAATTTCTAAGATTTACTGAACTTAATCAGTGCTACACCACTTATCCAAGYTCACAGAAAGAGAACAGGCGAGGGCAGTCCCAAGAGGACTTCAGGACTGAAAAAAAGAAAGCCAAATGACCATTCTAATTTAAAAAAAAAAACAAAACAACCAACCCAAATGAACCAAGCAAAAGCATTTCTGTATGGTTATTTCCATGATTATTTGCTTTACAGTTGGGACTTTGGCGTTGCTTAGCATGTAAAAATTATTTTTGTTAAGGAAAGATGAATGATCTAAACGGGCACTCTTGWTAATGCTGTTCTTAACATGAATCTGCTTCCTCCTGCCCCTCTCTTCAGCCATCCTAGGAGACACAGGAAGCTCCAAACTGCCTAACGAACCTTGGAAGGTTCTCTGTGATTTCTGCCTTCCCCCTGCCAGTACAACCCCGTAACAAAACATTTCCGGCAGAACCACTCTGCTCACCTCAGTTTGGGGCAGTGRCAGCTGCCCCTGTCTCTCCCTTGCTTTGTGTCTGCTTCCATTCAGGAGCTTGGGTAATTTAAAGGCTTATCCTAAAGCCAYGGCCTACAGAAACATCAACAATATCAGTTTATAACAGCTGATGTTAGCACATTTTTGCTATAAAATGGTTTTCAGAATGGCTCATTCTCACATATTTTCTCGTGCAGCAAGTCCCACTTCAAGCACAGAAGCTGCACTTGTCTGTAARTTCAGGGACTGTGGGGTTTATATTATATAATAGTTCCCATTTCAGTTCCTCAACAGAAATGTTCTCTATTAGAAATTGTTTCCTTCACACACAGAATCAATAAGTGCTCACACAATCTTTGCATCACTTAAATTGGGATTTTTCTCAGGTAAGAATTTGATTTCCCAGTGTGAGAGATGTCTCCCCTCTTTTACTGGGTGCACCGAGCTCCTCTAGGAGCCAGAGCAGAGGTTCCAAGTTGTTTTGTCACTTTGATTTTGCAGTTGCTTGAAATATTCAGTGAACTCCTTTTAAGCTCTTCTTTTGAATGACTTTGTGTTATTAGAGGAAATACAGACTGATCACTTTCTTGTCCCCTAAACTTAACCAGACTTAACTGTGGATTTACAGAATTATATATTTATACTCTCTCTATATATATATGTATATATTTCTTTGTATATGTGCATATATGTTTTTTTCCTTCTTAGGCTAATGAAAAATTGGCTGTACTGATGAGAGTTATGTTGTCAGCTGAAGATTAATTCTTGCTTTTTAACAATATTTTATTTTAATTTCTTTTAACTGGCTAAAGGCAGCAAACCAGGATCCTCACTATTTCACTTTCCTGCAAGCCACTGATTGATGCAAGGGATTTTTTTCCTTCATGCAGGTATACATATATTTGTGTATATATGTATATACATATATGTATATGCAAATTATTCTCTGAATTCATGTCCAAATTGCTAATTTCACATTTTTAAATTGAAAAAATTKATATTCTGTGAAACAGTGCCAAGTTTACATGCACACAAAATTTGAAATATTTGTCTGCATGCTGGGATTCAAGCGAGAGTGGGATTTTTCTGCTCACACTGAAAGTTCTTTTCCTCAGACCTCTGTTGCCCCACCTTGAAAAAGCAGCTTACTTTCAATTTATGCAGAATAAATACTGTGCCTCACGCAGGGAGTACATTGGCACATGCAGGGGACATTTTTTAATTTGGGCAAAGTGTATAATATATCATACATGTTTGCTAAGTTGTAAGAATTTAAGATCACTTTCTTCAAGAAAAATCTGGACTCTGGAACGGTATCAAGTTTTGTTGGAACTGAGACAAAAGAGAAGTGTGCACAATAATTATTTAGTTCATCTCTGGGCTGCTTTTTAGGTGTTGTGAAGGAAAAAAGCAAGAGGAAATATAGTTGCAGTCAGAGGTCAATGTAAAGAAGTCCAGGTAAATCAAAACTATTCTACATTAAATAATTTACTCTTCTCCCTTTGCCTTGTCCTTTCCCACCCCACCCCTACTTTTTATTTGCCCCACMACTGACCTTTTCATACCTTCTTTGCTTCTTTCTGGTGTTGCCAATCTAAGGTAGTTTAACATGTAGAAATGCTCCAGGTGGGGAAATCTGATGGAGGCTTGCGGTGTTTTACAGCCTCTTTATTGCCCCTAAAGTACTGAGAGGCAGGTAAACCACCTGAGATCTCTCGGTGGGACATGCAGGGTCACGCAGGACAGCAGGGATGGCTGTCCCAGCCTCAGAGGAGCTGTGACTCCGGCTGAACTCACACGTGTGATCAGGGACCCGCCGGTGTCAGCCATGTGCGTCCTTCTGTTTACACGAAACACATTTGGAATTTACACAGAAAACTAATGGAGTCTCTGGTGTCTCACGGATTTCCTTGGCTTTATCTCCTCTGTATAATTAATGTGACCAAGTGAGTGGATGAGCACTTTTCTGTGGGAGTCAATAGGCAAGGATGTTTGGAAAATGAATGGACTGCTAAGATTAATTGCAAGGCTGCCYGCCTGAGCAGCCTGGTGAGAGGCTCAGAAGGAAGTGCCAACCCCTTTATAGCCAAAAGATTTCTTTATTAAAAGTTGTTGATAATCTCAATAACATTAGATATCAGATTGGACTATAGATAATGCTTTATTGTTACTGTCCTAATTTTAACAATTGCAAACTATTAATTGCTGTTAGGGAACAATTCATATGAATATCGATCTCAATCAGCTCAGCTGGGTTTTTAGTATTCTTCCTAATGATGGCCAATTCCAATAATAATTAGAAAAATGTATTTTCTAAAATGTACAGTGGTTGACTAGTCAGCGGAAAGATTTAAATCAAAGTTTTGCGTGAACTACTTTTTAGAAAAAAAGAAAAAAACCAAAAAATCAGATGGTAACGGGATACAGTTAAGGAATTCTGGGTTTGCTTTGCATTTCTTTAATCATTTTAGAGTTCATTGGTCTTTTGAGTCTAGATTTTTTTTTTTTCTGTTTATTTTAACAAAGTGCTGCTCACCTACAGCTTGCCAGTATTTTTAAATAGATTTCCTGAAGGGAAAATACGGGGTGGGGTTTTTTTTGGGCTAAGTTTTAGGAATATTTTGAATCTATTGGTTAATTCTGTCTGCAGACCTCTCTTGCTGTTTTGACTGCCACTCATGTAACACCTGACAATGTGGATCTAAAATGTGCAGCCAATCTTGTGAATGGCAGATAGGAACATGGAAGTGCAAGGAGGAAAATCCTGAGTACTCAAAGGAAGGAGCTTGTCAGCAGGTACTGTGTCCAAGTTCAGACAGAGGGTTTATTTTTTTTCCCCTCTACCATTTTAGCATGAAATCAATGGGGAATGCATAATTTTTTAGATGTGTCTGAGATTGCACAACAAATGGTCACCAATGAGACTCTCAGCTGCCACACAATCTGGCACAGCTCCTTTCTGCTCCACAGCTCCCAGTTGCATTCAGCCCACTGTTGATGTGATGCCGCTTTTTGGCTCCTTGCCCATCTGTTTTAGTAATTACTGTCATATAAACTGATATTTCTAGACTAGAAACCATGTTGTTGTGAGATGAGCCCGTTGGAGTTACCTTTTGTGATGTGTTCAAGTGGCTCACTGACTTCTTACTTTAAACTATAAAATTTGCATCAACATTTCCTGCAACATATAGAGAAGGATACTGTGATTTTTGGTGGTTTTTTTGAATACAAGGAGTTATAATGAAATGTAATCACATTTTGATAGTGCTCGCTTTTTATCATGGTAATGATACTTTCACAGTTTTAGCTCTTTCTTATTTTTTTTTTTAGGATTACAATAAAAAACAGTGTCCTTGAATAAAGTATTTGTGTTAATAAGTTTTGGCAGACAGAATTTTTTAAGTGTAAAATATACAAAGAAGTGGCTTGCCCTATCCAAATCATCCATTAGCACAACAGGACCGTCCAAAATGACATCATTACATATGCCAGCTAAAGCACAAGGATTTCAGGAGGATGAAGAGCAGCTTTATTCTGGCAGAAACTGACTAGAATCAAAGGTGAGTTTAAAGAAAGGATCAGACAATATCCTATCACCAACTTAACCCATTAACAGACCCAGGGGCAACGGCAAAGGAGCCAACACAAATATCAGTGGAGTGTGCCAAGGAGCCAGATGCCATCACTGGAAAATCACTTCCTCAGCTTGGCATCTGTGCCTTCAGCCTGTCAGCCACGAAGGGAGGCAAAGCTGGGCAAGCAGCATTGTTTTGGGGGCTGCAGAGAAAGTGTTTCTCTCTCCTCCCTTTGCCTCTCTTCGTAGCACGGTTCTTGGCCRACTTGCATGGGGAAAGTTGGTAATGAGTGTAGAAAGAGTGTGGGCATTGCCATACACACATAAATATTACATAAATATTTTATATATATATATTTATGTGTGCATGTTCACATGGAAATGTGCATATGTGTGCATTTGGGCAGGTTGGACCAGAAAAAGGGAGAGACCAAGGAAGGAGGCAAAAGAAACCAGAGCAAAGTAAAACCAGAACAACACAGGATAGAACTATGAAAATAAGTGTTTGCTTTCCATACATCCCAAAGTGCTTATTTTAGTGTTTTTAATAGTGCAACTTCAACAATTTCTCTAACTTTTCCCAAGTCACATCAGCTCAGTAGCCAAACTCTCAATGTGTTCTCTTTGCAACAACATTGCACACAGGCAGGTTCAAAGCATTTGGCAAGTTTAATTTTTAGGATTTAAACCAAATTCTTTCATGTGATTATTGCTATCATTCTGTTACACCTGAATAATATATCTGCATATACATCCAAATATTGATTGATTGCTTCTTTTTTAATTTAGAATTCTTATTTTAGTAGGAATAGTTTCTAGCCATGCCGTCAGTACCCAGGCTTCTCATAGTGGGCCTAACCAAACTAAACCATTAAAAAGAGGGTCTGCAATAATTTGAGTGGCCTCCAGTGCTTGTGGGGCCACTGGAAACTGAACACAGAACCTAGTGTCTTTATGGTTAGCCAGTAATTAGCTGTCCATGCATCAGAGGTGTGTTACCATATGCAAATAGCTGCMCGTGGATGGATGGGGTAGGGGGATGAGCACTGACACTGGATGGCTTCCACTTCTTCTGTTTTCAAGAGTGAATATTCAGTGATATGGAAAAATCTGTGTGAAGCAGAGATCTTGTGAACAAAATCTTTTTTTTTGTTTTTAAGCGAAAGTAGCACAGTAGTAAATATGAAATAAAAGTGCTAATTAATTCAGGGAAAACTCTATAAATATATATTGATCAGAGAGAGACATTTGAGGTGAGCTGTAGACTTAAAACATGACTTTCCAAAGCTTAAAAAAAGCTCACAGGATATTGTGTTTATGATTCAGCTGTCAAACGTGGCTGGAAAGGCCCAGTTTAGGGCAGAGAGTAAGGGGTTTTGAGGAACACACGTTCACTCTGCTGCCCCATGGACAGAGCAAGGCTTCTTTCTTGTGKGGTAGTGCTGCATTCTGAAATGAAACACAGTGGGTAGGAGGGGGCTGAAAAGACTTCAGAGGCRATCATCTGTCTTGGAACTAAAGGATTTTTCCCTCTTTAAGTTTCAGTATCCTGTGTTTGTCATGCATTCAGTACATGCTAAAGCTGTTAAAAAGATACCACTGTCACAGCATGAGGAATTATGAGTAAGAGCAAAGTTGTGTCTAGGGTTGGTCTGGACAAAAGAGGATTATTGCTCTCTGAGTTCTTATTAAAACCTTCAGGTCCATTTCTTTAGGTTCAGTAATCATTGCTGAGAACAAGAAATAACAATATTTAATCATAAATATCATGTACTTTTTAGTAGCAACAGAGTTTTAAAATTTTTAATAAATTATAAATATTTTGACAGAAGGATAGAATTGGCGTTGTGCAACCTAAGGTTTTTATGACATAAGAGATCCACATGCATAGGTCTCTATAGATATTTCGGAGTTAAATCTTTAGGTGCCTTATCCTAGAATAAAGTCTTTATAATTTGGTTTTGAAATTCTAAGTGTGTTATGACTGAAATATTTTACCTTGGCAGTATTACCTCTGAGTTCATTCTTTCTTTCTACATTCTCCTTCTCATAAATGGTCTAAATTTTTTCACTTCACCTTTTTACACTTCAGTGCTTCACAGACTTCCCTCCCTAAACCTTGCCACATAAACTCAAAACATTTTTTCCTTTTAATTTTTTCTTGATTCTTTAATATATTTTAAAATTAATTTGTAACATAGGCAGTCAAAGGTTCTGATTATCAGAGGAAGGAGCTGTAACTGAATTTTTTAAAGATTTAAAGGCAATATACGACAGAGGCTTGAATAATTTGACACTTGTTTGGTAGTGGATGAAAGGTAAGTGACTGATTATTCCAACACTCAGGAAAAGACTCAGAGTTTTGGTATTGTGGAATCACAGAGTGATGCAGGCTGGAGGGGCCCTCTGGAGATTGCTGAATCCATCCACTGCACAAAGCAGCATCAGCTGTAGAAGAAGGTACCTAGGGACCAGGTTTGGGGTGTCTCCACAAACTCACAACCAGCATGGAAACACTGCTCCAATGTTTGACAGGTTCCCCTCCCCGGAGAGAGGTTCTCTGATATTTGAATAGGATGTAATGTTAGTCAGTCTGTGGCCATTGCCTCTTCTAATTTGCCTGCCCAGCCCTGAGAAGTGTCTGGCTCCATCTTCTTTCCTCTCTCCCTTCAGCAGTTTATGTACATTTGTGAGATCCCTCAAGCCTTTTCCTTCTCTGGTTAAACAGCCCCAGCTGTCTCAGCCTCTCCTGTGTGTCCAATCCCCCATTCTCTGATCCATCCTCCTGCTCCTGTGCTGGACTGGCTGCACCCTGTACATCTCCCTCATACCGTGTGGCCCCACCACTGCTGGGTTAGAGGGACAGGACCCCATCCCCTGGGATCTGCTCCCAGAACCCCACGTGTGGCCCCACCACTGCTGGGTCAGAGGGACAGGACCCCATCCCCTGGGATCTGCTCCCAGAACCCCACGTGTGGCCCCACCACTGCTGGGTTAGAGGGACAGGATCCCATCCCTTGGGATCTGCTCCCAGAACCCCACGTGTGGCCCCACCACTGCTGGGTCAGAGGGACAGGATCACATCCCTTGGGATCTGCTCCCCAGGGCCTTCCTGACACTTCCTGGTGCTGCACGTGTGGTTTGCTGCCAGGGCACGTTGTTATCCTGTGTTCACTTGTCCTCCTGCTCTTCCATGTCCTTTTCCCTAAAACTCCTTCCTGCCACTTGTTCCCCAGCCTCCTCCCTGGGGGATGTTTTGCTCCTCTTCCTTACCAGACTGCATCACTCTGAGTGCTTTTTCAATATTACTAGTTTTTGAATTACTAGTGCTTTGAATAATGGTTAAAGTCTGATTTTAAGGTTTTTTCTTCTCAAATTCCCTTGGGAATTTATCACTCCCAGAATGCCCCTGTATTCTGTGAGTAATAAATCTTCCTGGTATTTTGTGATTTGCAGTTCACAGGACAAATTATTCAAGCAACTTATTACTGTTTCATTAAGCCCCTTTTTATATGCTATATCACAAAGGTATTTTGAATTCTAATAGACATTGGTGCTTTATAGTATTCGTGTTGTTTAAATGTTTTGTCTTTCCTTTTGCTTTTCATTTCTCTCTTATCTGAGAGATACAGTATTTTATTACTGATTATTTGGAAATCAACACAATTCATATGGCTCAATTGTTGTCATTGATGTACTCAAATTACAGTTATGGCTATTAAAGAAAATTATTAAGATCTCAATGCCTTGAATTTCAGTGGCAGTCTGCTGCCTTATGATCCTTTTGAAACCCCAGTACAAAAACTTGAGGTGGTTATCTTTTAATTGTACATGTGAATGAGTTGGATGAAGGATGAACCAAGCAGGAGCAAAGCTTCTGAGTAATAAAAGAAGTTTTAATGTACTTTAAACTGGGGAAAATGTTAGTGGTCTTTTTTTGGAGTGTGCAGTGCTCTATTTCTGTGGCTGTAGGTTGGAAACAGATTGGATGTCAGACTGATTGTCAGCATTTGTGTTAGCGGCTTTTACATGTGGGTGGTTTCTCAAGTACAGGATTTTGCATGTATTGTAAAAACTAGTAAGRTAATTTTCCTATGGCTGCCTAGGTATGAAAATACATAAGGTGTAATTAATGTGTAATAAGGATTTGGAAACTCACCTTCTGTTTCAAAGGGAAGGGACTCCTGAAACATAATTCACTATGAGAGTATTTGAACCAACAGACTGAACATAAAATCTTTGATGTGTCCTGAAGGGATTTCATAGGATAAGTTTAAAGTAGCTTCAGATTTTGTCTTTTCTCTCTGTTGCTTCTATCACAATAAAGATTAATTACCGTAYGCTTGAATAATCATCTACTGAATCAATGCGTGTGCATTTTTACACCTATTAGAAGGTGGTGGTGTGTAATCTTTGCTGGTTTTGTACTTTTTCATCTACCCTATCATCACACTTTGGAATATGAGTTAATTCAGTTCTGTGTTGTGGCTCACTGGAACATTTTGAGTGCCTCATTTCCCACTTCTCAAAGAGAAGAATTCACAAAGTTCTTTTGGGTCAGACTGTTAAGAGCTCTGTTTGAGGAGTTCTGTGAAATCCTGTTCAAGGAAAACAGTCCAGTTCTCTTGGACAACTTTGGGGTTGTGTTATTCCCTCTGTACTTACTGCTCCATTCTTGGTCATCAAAAGCTCTTTTCACATGAACAGAACAACAACTTGTGAAATGCCTGAGCATCATCTGAAGTCCTGCCGAGAGGAGTGTGACAGACACCAGCAAACCCCAATCCCCCTGTGCCTTAGTGCCAGAAAACCCCTGACACCACACAAACAGCCACGGCTGAATCATTTGTTTTGTTCTGTATGTTGAACCAATCTTGGTTATGCAAATCTCACAATATAATTTATATTTGTTTACCAACAAATATGCTTTAAATCAGAGCCACTTTGCAGGTAGATGTTTAGCTGATGACAGGCTTTGTTTGTTTGTTTTGCTTAAATAGAACATGAAACCATATTTAACTCTAGGTTTATGCTACATTAACAAATGTGGTTATAAGGCAAAAGTTTGTTTAATTGGTACAGAGGTCATCATGGAAGGAGAAAGATTTGAGCTGGAGCTGTTGATCCTCTGACATTTTGATGGCTTGGTATGTTTAGCTGCTCTGAAGCAAATTAAAAAAGGTTACTTTGCAAAAGGTTTGATGGCCATACTCAGAATAGTTGGCTAAGCAAGAGAGCAAAGTTAGGGGCAAGTGGAAAATTTCAGGCTGAATAAGTATGAAAAGTGTTTCTGCCTTGGTAGATGCAGTGAAGTCTAACAGCAGCATCTTTGGGCTAATGCTGTAAAAATCTCAATCATAGGAAACCCAGAAAGAGCAGCATTGCCCTGCTCAAGGAGATAAGCTCAGAGAAGCCTGTGTTTTAAAAGTTGGATGAAAGAACAAATTTTGGTGATTACAGAAAATTTTTTTTTTTTTTGGTGACCATTTAATTTATAAAATTTGTCTGAAACATGAGGAAACATGTTCTTTTACACATTTATTTTTATAGTGAAGGTTTATATGTATTCATAAAGGAAGAGTACTGAAAAAAATCTTTCAAAAGACAATTTGTCTTACTGTGGGAAATAACTTCCTCTACTGTTGGCTGTTCTATAAGCTAATTGTGATTTATAACATGATTAGTTCAGATAAACATTAAAGGTGTGTAAAGATATTTTTGTCTAAACAGAACAAAAGTGAGCGTTTTTTTCTGCTAAGTTTCTTTGGCTCCTGCTTTTGTTTAGTTTGATGATCTAGGGAGGATAAGTTCTCYCAGCCATATCCAGCTCTGCGTGAATTCAGATTGTTCATCAGATAATAGATAACAAAACAAATGTACCAAACAGTGTAAAGCTAAAATGACAAAAAATACAGTTGAAATTGAGAGAAATATAGAGACAGGGCAAAATATGAACTAATAAATCCTGCATGAAAGCATCTAAATACTTAATATTACCTGTGTAAAGCTTTTGTTTTGCCATGAAAGGCCTGAAATATAATAGCTCTTTGGTATGTCTAAAATATAAATAATGTGATGACAGCATCATTCTGAAGTTCATGCATGTTTTTAAACTGATTTAATGTTCTCCTATAGTTCTCAATTTTATCCAGATGCCTTATTCAGTCACACCAAAAGCACATTACTGAACGTTTATTTATCATTCTATGAAGCTTAATTCACTTGCAAGTCAGAACTGCACTGTTTTCAGCTGAGCTGCATTTCACACCTGTTTGGAGAAAGAAAAAAAGATTGAGGTGGTTTTGTGTTTCAGTCTGAGATTTCTGATGTTTTTTCTTGAAATAGACTCAGCAAAGTAGCAGGCTTCTGCCACAAATCCTGCATGCCGTGTGCAATTAATGATTAATATTTCCTTTATCAACTGGATTACTGCTTTTAGTAAATCCACTTCTCTGATCTATAGGTATCAAGGGAATTTGCTGCTAAATTTTATTCATCTAAGCAAAATCTGAAAATAACCTCCAAATTTCTAATGCCTCTGTAACTTTTGTGTTTAAGAGTCAGTTATCTTGCTTTGCAAAACGTTTTGCTCTTTACATTCATTGACGAGAGGAATTCTTTCAGGAATCCAGTAGGTGGGACACTTAGATGACATAGGGAGTGTGTGGGTACTGGCTTGTGAAGAATCCTCTCACTTTTTAATCAGTTCTGGCTTAGAATGTTTTCTTAGAGGTAATTATGCCCAGTAAATCCAGTCAAGGTCCTTCTTGAATAATTAAAATATTTTCTTCACAACTGTTTGTTTGAAATAGGATGTTTGTTGGGTTTTTTTTGTTCATAATTTCAGAGCATTATGACTAATCATTGGGTTAATTTTTGAAAATGCAAGGGGCCCACATTTCAGTGGAAGAAGAAATTATCTTTGGGTGTATTTTCTAGTGTTTTAAAACCTTGTAGTGCTTGAAGACGAAAGGAAGGAGTAAGATTGCATATTTAATGGAAGGATATCACATTTTTGAGATCATCTGTACCTGGGGATAACTGCCATTTTTTCTTGCAGTTTTCCTTGCAGCATTATCAGAAGGTGTCATTGACAAACAGATCTTTTTCTCTCCAGTGCCTCTGAATGCAAGTATCAATAACAAATAGCAGCTGTTCACAGCAGAAGCCTCGATGATGTGATCACCACTGAGTGAATTTTAGTGCTGCCGCACCTGAGGTGTGGCCAGGTGACCTTCTCTTGGTTGCTTCCAGCTGGGCTCAAGTGGACTCACCTGTTACTTTTATCTCCTTTGTCCTATAAAGGATATTTTTGTAATTCCTCTGTAAAGAGTCACTTAAAACCAAATTTTAAGCAAGTTATAAATGATGGATTTTGCCCTCTCCTCAGCTCCTCATGTCCCTCCAGTTTCACAGCAAATTAGGCAGTTTTAAAAAGTGACTTCCACAAGCAATTAATGTGAGTTTGTATCTGATCTCCCTGTTTTCCTTCTCATATTCTTGGCCAAGGGTTGAAAGGCCCAGCTTTTAGTAGCATGCTGCAGGAATCAGTATTCCACAGCTTTCTTTTGGAAAGAAACTATCCTTTTCTTTTTCCAGAATTCCCATTTCCGATGAAGATAGCATGGCTTGCCTCACACAGACAGCTGCCTTTTGGAATGTTTTTCCTGCTTGTCCAGTATTAATATCAAACCAAATCTTGGTCCGTGTGTCTTGCTCCTGTGTTGTTTGACTGAATGTCATTTTATACCCTCTTCAAGAATTTTTTAAAGATTTTGACACTTTATCATTAGTAAGAATCTGTTAATGGAAGATGACCATTTGGAATTTGCTGTGCAAAATCAACTCAAGTTGCAAGCACTGACATGGAATTCAGCTTGAATTTTTGATTGTTTTTTTTTTTTTCTTCTTCAGTCTCTTTGTATGTCAAGGGGAAAAAAAAAAGCTGTAGCCTGTTCTGAAATACTGTGCCACATGCACATAAAAATATATCATCTTTGGCATAACTGCAATTTAGTTGTAAGGATAAAATTCCTATTAGGAATCTACATATCATATTAGCAAAACAGTCTCCACCCTGTAGTATATTATTTTGGTAACACGATAGCTGGATTTGAAATGGAATCCAAAGGTCAGAGTTGGCATCGTAATGGGAATTAGGTAATCACATTTTCCTTCCTGTCACTGACCTCATCCCTCTCCAGTCCCCACTACAACTGTCTATACTGTAGCAAGTGTGGAAACCCTGCTAAAATATGTTTGTGCTACTTAATTTCTTAAACCTCCAGTGAAGAAAGTTTGCAGAGTGCATGTCAGCTTTTTTTGTGGGGGTGGCACTAAACCAATCAAGCATTTGATTACTTGGGATCGGTAAATTTGTTGTATTAAATACATCTGTAATTTTCATTTTTCAGATGGTGTCTCTCAGTTGTTTAAATTATATTAGCAAATACTACATTTACAATAACAACAGATAAGGACAATAATAAATTAAAATGTTCATCCCCCACAGAAGCCCGTTATTCCCTGCACTGCATTTCCTCACTGCCAGTAGGAAACCTATGTTTGTAAACTTACTTTGAGAAAGTCACATAGCCATTATTTAACAATAAAGCTACATAAAAATTATGTGTAAGGTTGAGGACTTAAGCACTTGAATTTTTCTTCTTCTGAAACCCAGAAATTCCTAAATTTAAACTACTGTTTTTCTCCAGGCATATGATGTGGACAGTTACTGGCAGATAAATTAAAATTACATGGGACCTAACTCAAGTAAAGCTGGGTTTAGTTTGACTAAGATGATGCAGGAACCAGCATTAACTCATGATAGCGATAGCCCACCAAAAATGTTGTGTGACTAAGCAYTGGCACACCTTATGAGGTGATGGCTGCTCTGACTCTCAGACCCGAGTGAATCTCACTGAATCCACATTTGGACACAAGTGAGGTGTGACAAGCATTGGCAAGAGAGAGGCAGCAGCCCTTGAGACCCACAGCTGGCCAGAGGTGAGCTGGGGTACTGCAGCTGCCTCTTTTTCACACCACCCAAACAGTGAGGGATTTGCAAGACATTTTTGGGTAGTGTCCAGAAATGTGAGATCCGTCCTCAAGGTTAAATGGATACATATAAGCTCTTTGGAATTAAATACTTGAGTTTATGCCATTTCCCTGTACTTTCTTTTCAAAATGCATGAAAGGTACTATTCTCAAGAGATTCTAGCAGTCTTTAATCGGTGGCCAGAGAAAGATGGGACTTTTTTTGTGAACGTGACTTTGGCCCTTTAAAATCAGTCTGAATACCTGCTCAAATTTGACTAACAACTGTTGCATAACTCTCAGAAGTTAATGGTTGAAATCTCATGATTTTGCCTCTTCTAGGCATCTCTCCCATCCCARTACAGCTGGGGCTGTGTGTGCAGGTCCTGCAGGAAGGGCTGATTGCTCTGGCTCACCATTCCCTGGCACTGGCAGAGCTGTATCCAGGCTGTCCCCAGGGGATTGGACTCCAGTTCCTCTGGCCTGCACAGGCGTTGGTGTCAGGGATTTGGGGCCAGTGGGAGCAGGGCACTGGGGCAGAGAGAGGAGCCTSTTCTCCCTTTGGCTCCCTCCTGCTGGCACTGAAGCTTTGCAGAAGGCAGAAGGTTTTGTTGGAGCAGGGATAAATGCTGGGGAACAAAAAAGAATGCATGAAAACAAGGAGCCAAAGATTTCTTGTTTTGTGATTCAGTCATTCCAGCGTTGTTTTGCCTATGCATATTCTCAATTGACGGAGGGAGGATCAAGCTAAGTATGGGAAACATGTATGGAATAAAAGAGTCAGGATGTTTAAATTCTCATTACACAGATAAACTTAGTTCTGGTGTTTTGTAGGCTTTGCTATTTAGTTCACAGTCTTACTAAAGTATGTAACTTACCTTTGTCATTAATGATACATAAAATCATTTAGGGGTGGGTAATGTGAAAAGAGTAAAAAACTAAGAGTTTCTCCAGTAATTAGGACTGTGTACAAYTCCATTTTGTTGATCAAATTTTTGCTTTCAGCTTGCAAGTAACTGAGATCTAGAGCAACCTCAGAATTGAGCAGATCCTTCTTTGTGTGTAGTATTTTTCAGTGAAGGTAAATGCTGGGGAGAACCAATTAACTGAGATTTCTGTGTAAAGTATCAACATTTGCAGTTTGCCCATGACTTCAGGGGTATAAGTTTTCTTTCTATGAATATCATTTGTCATTACAGAGGCCATAGGGTGGGTTTTGCTGTATTGTTTTATCTGTTAGTAATACATCTCATAATTCCCTAACTAACAATGATTTTTCTTAAGCATTGCTTAAAAGCATTTCTGTAGAGAACCTGATATTCATCAACGGGGTTAAAATGACTGATGAATTATGCAGCAAGGCTGTCTAGCTCCTCGACTAAGTATTTTATGGCCATTGAATTACTTTGGCAAGATTTAGGTAAATAAGATTGTTAAAAGTTTGCTTGTTTCAAATGTATTTCTTTCCATATTATTTCAGTCTTGAAAACCATATTGACTTTTCAGCCATAGGTTCTGAAATATTTAAGTAAGAGTGACGAGTACATGAAAGCACACTTTAGCTTTGTGCCAAGATAAATTTTTTGAGGATCAGTGGTGTGTATCAGGTGTAAGTGATTATTATCCAGTCCCACAATTGTCCTTCTWGTAGTATTATTTTATTGTAGAAACGGTAAAATTAGATACAATGATAAAATTACGATGCAGTTTAACTTGAAATGCATCACTAAATTCTTGAGAAAAATGTTCCTGCTACCTTCTCTGCAGCATTGCAGGTGTTTTSTGTTCAGAGAGCCCAGGACTGCTCTCACCGAGTGTTCAGACTTCCACCCAGTCTCAGCAAGTTTGGCTCGTGGTAAACGGAGGATGAAACAATGCTGCAGATATTTTACTATTTGCTAGTTTTAGTCTAGCTGCTGGTTTTAGTTAGGCTGCCTTTTGTTTTTCTGCTGTCTAGTTTATCTGTGGGATCCTGAAGTTGCCCTGTCTGGAGATTACTGGTGAGTCCTTGCATTTAATTTTGCTCCTAACTATTATTCCAGTGAAGACAGTTACAAGATTTGATGTTTTAGCTTTYTGTTGATAGGTAAAATTGTAACACCCCAGCAATGTTTCTTATCAGAATKAGGGAATGTCGTTTTGGTGCCAATAACACTGGCTTCAAGCAAGAGCTCAAGATCCAATAGTAAAACTGCATCTGTAATGCACATGATGTAGCTGATACAGTAAGGTCTGTGCTGCACCTTAATAAGGGTCGAGATTGTCTCTGGAGCAGGAAGGGATTCGCATGCACAGGGAGGAAAGCTCTGTGGCTGTGGGGCTCCCTTTCAGGTACGAGGGTGGCACTAAATGAGACGTGGAACCCTCTGTGTGTAGGTGGGGTGGCTTGTGCTGCCTGAGGCCTGATGGAGGCACCTGATGGCTGTTGGGTGGCCTGGCTGRAATTCCCAGCTGATCCCAATCAGGGTCCTCCAGCAGGGCAATCTCCATCACAGCTGGCACCTGTGGTGAGAGGAGCCCTGGGGGGGTCAGAGCTGATATAAAGGTTTGGGAGAGTGAGAACTTTTGCTATGCTGAGTTCCGTTGCAAGGAGCAACAGGTATGGTGGTGTTTGATGTGAATAATTTTGCAATTGCAGTTTACCTGATTTAAATGTTGACTTTATCTMTGTAATGATGCACAGGACCTGTACAGAATTCTGTTCTTTATTTAATGTGAGTGTTTTATGGATATAAAAGCTGAACTTTAAGGAAAGTAAGTTACTTTTAAAGTCTTGGCTTTCTTTTGCTTTGAGCAACCACTACAAAARCATGTTACTTGAAGCTTGTCAGTTCTCTGTCCCTTAATTTAAATACTGTATTTGCTAGTGAATAAATTTATCTGTTTGATGGGGTTTTTTCTGCTTTTTTTGAGCAGAAATTGAGTACAAGATTTGGGGATCTGCTGACTGTTTGTAGAAACATGTCCAGGCTCTGGCTGAAGAGAAGAGCACATGCTTGCCCTTGCTAGCTATAACTTAGCTGTTTGGGCTRATATGAGTAATGTTTCTGCTCCTTTTGTCCTTTCACAGAAGACAAGATGGGTTTGGGGCAAAGCTACAAAGTATTGGGTTGGAGGGTTAAGTTAGGCCCAAATGGGTTCTCTGTGTAAGAGCAATTAGACACCRTTCTGGGCAGGACTGCAAGCCCCAAGACAACAGTCTGCAGGATTTCATATTGTGTTTGAGAATGTATTTGGCACCATATGTTCAGGCACTTATAAATATGTGTTCTCTGACCTCACTGATATTCTCTGACTCCAAGAGTTGAATTTCATGGACCGTTTAGGTTTGCAAAAAAGACCATGTTCACATAAAAGCAGTTGTTTAAAATACCCTTTTAGGACTTTTTCTTATTTTTTTWAAGTTTTGGTATTATTCTATGTAGTTTTAATAAATAAATAATACTATTTTTCTTAAAATAAATCATGCTGTATGAATATTGTATTGAGCTATGACAAAGCAAGGGATAATTTCCTCACAAATATAACAGCTATGAGAGGGTCCAGTCTCAATTTTTATGTGGTCAGAATTAAGCCAAAGCCAAACGACTTTGCTTTGTTTCTTTCAGATTTATATTTTAATCTAAGAGTCTTTGGAGGTACTCCATATATACAAGCTAGAAACTGCAAAACCAATTCAGGTGCACTAAAAATAAGTTAAATTTGAAGAGTAATTTATTTTCAATTTTCTGTGACAGTTTCTTTAATTCAAATACTTGTAGCAATTTTTTGCTTAATTATAGTGTTAAAAATTKGATGCTGCTAAATTTTATCTTGAAAGGATTTTAAATTTCATGAACAAATTCTAAGTCTTAAAGGAACAGATACAACCACAGTCTCTTAGCTGGAGAACTGGTTTCAATAGGGGTAATATAATTCAAGAAGAGCAAAGAGAAAGTGTTATTTGTGTGCATAAAAAAACATTTCAAAGGGAATCTTGCTAACTTTTTTCTTCCCTTCAAAGTACATGAATATGAATAGATTTGTGGGGAGGAGGATTTTTGTGAGTATCAAGTGAAAAGGTAAAAGGGGAGCTGGTCTCTCTGAGGTTTTGTTAGTTGCAATTTGAGGCAAATATTCTCTCTTTAAAAGAACCCTACAAGAAAATCCTTTTACGACTGGCACAAGCATAGCTGGAATAAACAGGGTTTAAGGCTTTCTTTCTGTTTGTGAGAGTGTTTGTGCTTGTCCTGACGGGGAGATTCTTGGAAGTCAGAGGGAAGTTGGCCCATGTGCAAGTGCTGCTTGTTCTGCTGGTGCTCCTGCTGAGGTGCAGCTGTAGCAAACCTGCCTCTCTCGAGTGTGTCCAGCCTGTTCCTGGTACAAAACACTGAGCACAACATTTTGCATTCTGCTGTGCCCATGCAGTGTGTGCTGAGCTCTATTTCCTGGAAATCGCCTTGCAGGGGAGGTGAAGGCCCCATCCAAAGTGAAACGTTGTTTGATGCTTGGGTAGAGGAGTCTGGTCATAGCTTTGTGACATTGATTATTGAGAGGGGTCTTAGAGAAGCTAAGGAATGTCAGGTAATCTGTGTGTAAATGCCCAACAGGAGTAGATTTTAATGCTGAGTCTTGGATGGTCTGAACCCTGGAGGATGAGAAAACCTGAGCTTTTATGCTGAAAGCAGAAGTGGTGATAGTGCCAAAAAGCAGCAGAGGGGAAAAGAAGAGGGAATTCAGCATTTCCAGTGTGAATTTCATTGCATTAAGAAAGGCTAGAGAGGAAGGAATTACAAGTAGGAGAGGACAAGGATGGCCACCACAACAAGGGAGAGTTGATTAGTGTCGATGGAAGCAAGCGGCTTCGAGAAAATATTGTAGATGAATTTTCAGACTCTAGTTAGTAGCTGAGGAAAAGGAAGACTCAGTGGTGTGGACTGTGACACCTTATCAATTGAAGTAGGAAAAGATGAAAAAAAAAAGACCAATTAGAGTGTGAAGAGAGGAGGGAGCTGATGCTGGACTCGTGAACAGAAAGAGGTTACACTAATGAAACAATTGGAAATGCAGCATGGAAAGGACAGGATCCCTSGAGGATTGAGGGGAAAATGAAGTTAGGAAAAAAAGCAACTGCTTTATTCAAAATTGGTGAATAAACTGGAATAAAAAGAAAGGAGACAATATTGACTCTGTATGTAAAACTGAACTTTCTCACATGGTACTTCTGTCCCTATCTCAAAGTAAACTAAACTTTATAAGGCAGCTTTGTATCAATTTCATATGCAAAACTCCTTCCATGCCAAAGCTCGTCATTCTGCAAGGGTTAGAGAGAGACAAAATTCCTAAGTTAAAAAAATAGAACCTAACCAATATTCTCCTCCTAGGTTCTGGAACAGGAGTGGGATTGGGTCATGGCATCAGATATCTTTCTTCTGGAATGAGATTTTGGAGAGTGTATAGCTGCTTACTTTGGAAAGCTGTGGTAGTGCTTCAGTACAAACTGGAGCTTAAAGCTGAAAACCTCTCAATTTCAGTTCTCCTGAGTCATATCTTTATCTCTTTGGGTGAAGCTGGGTATTTAACTAGAACCTGTCAAGCTTGGTCATAAGAATTTGAAGTTTCAGTTAAAATTCAGRTTGAAAGCCAAAAGAAAGAACTAGAGATGAAGGAGTCATTGAGCTAAATGTGAAAGTGACCTAGCCCATGTTATGGGGTAGGGCCAGAATGATGAGGGATATTTTGGGTTTTGCTGGTAGGTGATGCTAAACAAAGTCCTTGAGGGAGATGTAGAGGAATCCTTCACTGCACTGGACGGATCCCACACTCTGGGGAGTGGGCAGGCCATAAGCAAAGGACGGGGGAAGTGGAGACATGGAGGATTTCTTGGTTCAATACATAAGCATGTTAAGATTTAGCTGTTATACATTAAAATAAGTCCAGCATTGAGGGCCAAGTATGGTGGATTTAGATTTAGGCAGAATATATGAGGGAAGGTCAGATGTAGACAGAATAATAAAAGAAGTGGTTTCGCTGTAGAAGGAAATTGTGCTGATGTCCAGTTAATTTAATTCCTACAGAAAAAAAAAGATGCAACCTTTACATAATAGCATAAYTAATCTATCACTTATTCTCCTTCTGAGATCTGACATCCTTTTAATTTTTAAGAGATTAATAATATTTCATTAAAAACCTTCTTGATCAAGATGTGTTTGTGCTGTCCCACTATATWTTCTTACAATTACATTTGATGGTACTTCGGTTATTTTGACTTCTATTACTGTCACATGGAAACAAGCTCTAAATTTATGTGCTCCTGCAGCTTATTTTGCCATTTTGCTCTCCAAGTTAAATTCTTTCCTTGTGAATTTATAACAGCAGAAAAGTGTGAGATGTGGTGATACAAATTAAGGAACGAAAAAAAAAGTGGGGCAAACTTCTGTGGATTAATGAATTTGTGTGAAAATTTTAGTTTAAAATAAGTGTTGCATACGTGAACAAAATTGAGTGTAGTACTGCAAGTAACTTGTGTCTATATAAAATAAGAAAACAAAATTTTGTACAAAAACAAATCTAAGTGAAACATGCGCAGTATGTCCTTATTGTCAAATGCTCTCTTTTTCCTGTCTGATACTTAACAAGTGGCAGCAGGGAAAAGTAGGTTTTGTCACTTCAGGTCCAGCTGTACACTTCTTTTCTGAGTAGTTTGTAGCCCTTCCATTCTATGGACAGAAGCTTAACAAGGTGTTCGCAGTTTTCTGTGGTTAATATTCCCTAATTCTTTAGATTAGTTTAAAAAAAAAAAAAAAAACAAAAACAAACAAAAAACCAGAAAACCTGAGTTTTTAAATTTCATTCAAAGTTAATTTTCTGAGGGTCATATTGTCATGTCTTCTCATCTGGACTTGTGGAAAAACCTTATAGGGCAAGACTTGGCACACTTGTCTTTCTAAGATGGTGATATGAAGAATAACCTAAATGGTGATTATTAAGCTGGACACCTGTGTTCAAGGGGTTCTTYTGTGATGCAGGTTCGTACCAATGTAAAGAATCTCTGTAAGTGCCTGTTTGTAAAAGTTGATTTGGTGTTGTGACAGTAATGCATGGGAGGTGTGAGCACCCTGTGCTTCTCAAAAGGAAATGTTGTGGTCTCTGCATTACCTTTGTGCTAAGAAGGGTGTGAGAGTGGGATTGACAGAGGATTTTTGCTGCACCAATTTMATCTTTTTGGGTCTGCCTATGGCCCTGCTTCCCGAGTTTAGAGGTAACAGTTTAGATAAAACTATTTGGGTATTTTTTTTTTTTTTCTTTTCCTGACCATGTAATGTCACATCATAAACTTTCCTAAATCAGTGCTGCTGCACCCATTGCCTCCCGCTCTGCCCAGCGCAGCCCTTCCTTTGTCCTGGCCGTGGTTCCTGTGCCACCGGCTGAGCACCGCTTCCCCAGACCTTTTGCTCCTTCAGGCATCAGCCACGCTGCCTTTCCAATGTCTGCCCGCGGAGTCTTGGTGCCGATGTAGCACAAAAAGCTGACGGGATGGCAGAGAAGAAGAGAGCGGGGCGATGGCGATCCCGAAGGAGCTGGAGGCGCTCGGGGCCGCGCTGCTAGGGCCAGCCGCAGGCTCAGGCTGCGGAGGCAGCGGTGTTCCCCGCGGGTGCGGAGCGGCGGGGCTCTGTCCGGGCGCTGGAAGGAGCCSTGTGCCCTGGAATGAGCCGTGTCTCCGCTAGATGGAGCGCCCGGAACGGCGGAGCGGGAGCGCAGCGGGAGCGCTCCCGGCCCGGCCCCGCTGCGGGACCCGCTCCGCGCACGGAGCGAACCCGCGCTCCCCCGAACCGCCTCCAGGGCTTAAACCGCGCCTGTTTCCCTGTCCCCAGGCTCCCTACGGAATGTCCCCAAAGCGGGGAGATGGCCCCTGCCTAGGAACGCGCACGTTCTGCTCGGAGCTGCCCCTAGCTCTTTAAAGGCTGAGCATTTCATTTGTTTTGTTCCCTTCCCCCGCCTCGAGCACGTTGGTGGGAATAAGGTGGCTGCTTCTGTTGTGAAAAATCTAGAGTTAATGCTGAATGCTTGTGAAACGTGTGTTGAGTGGTGCTGAAGAGGTTAACTCTGTGCTACAGGGGCTTTGGAGATATTGGGTATGAAGTACTGGAGAAGTCAATGGATGTAACACTGTGCTTAATAGAAACAGAAAATTAGTGATTCTTACTTGCCTGAGGTAAGCACGAGCCTCTGTAATGTTCTGATCTTTGTGCAAAAACCTAGTAAAGAAGAGCAATCTTAACATATACCTGATATTAGAAACAGGGATAGTCATGACAAGAAAATACCACTGGAAGGATGAGATGTTGCCTTTTAGTTTACAAGAATAGAGGGAAACCCTTTTATTCAATATTTTTGACAAAACAGATTATTAAAAAAATCTTTGATGTTTCCCCRCTTTATTTTAAAAAGACATAGTACATCTACAAAAAATAGAATACTATCTGAAATACAGGCAGAGATATTGATAATTAATASTAATTTATCAAAATACGTTACTGATGTATTTGATTTTATAATATGCTGGTCTTCCTGGTTTTAAGTCCTGGGAGCTGTTTKTGTCACATGGTGTTAGATAAGAAGGGCTTAGAGAAAGGACTGCTCTACTGTTAGGTTCTATGCCACTTGCCTGAATTCTTTTTGTACCGCATCAACCACTTTATACAGTAGAGAAAAAGATACATTCTTCACATGGAGCATTTAATATGCAGTCATGATTTATTTTTYCTAACGCTTGATGTCTGGAGGCATACAGTACTTGGAATACTGCATGCCTCCTATATGTGTGAACTTCTTAATGCAGGCTACTACTGAGATGAGTTGGAAGTGTAAAATGGTGTGTGGCGTTGCAGGTGATGTGTTTCAGAGCCTTCTTTTACTTGATGGAAATGGTTTGACTATTAGACAGCCTGCTGTGGTAATTCCAAAGGTTAACTTCTAGGTCAGAGGTCTGGAAAGGCAAAATTTGGGCATAAGTTTTAGGTTGACTTGACATAAGTTTAGGTCACCGCAAACTGAGTGGTTGATTTTAAATGGAACATGTTATTTTAAATAAACAGATGCATTGCAGATGTAAGTGGGTTTGGGTTTGTAAGTCAGCTGTGTGAGAAGCACTCCTGGTCCTTCTTGCTTTGTTTCAGAGCTTCTTTGCTGTCATGCTTTCATTTGCATATTTARGATTGATCTGGGCTTTGCTGTTGGCATTTTTCAAATGGTGTTCTCGATGGGGGTGGGGAGAAGGTGCCTGCCTGCGAGTTCTCTGCCTGTGCCATGAGCCATGACGTGGCCAACCCAAAGAGTCTGGAGGAGGGAGYGTTGCCTCCCATGGTGGTGCAGTAGGCATTGCATCTCAGACGGATCCATTATTAGTGTGGCAGAAGGTTTTATCTCCTAGAATGTTTCTAGGAACTCCYACAGAGGCTGATGTGGGCAGTGTAGATGATTGGCCTCTTTGTTTTTTGTGAAATGTTGGTATTTGTTGTTAACTGATACGTACTTGAGCATGGGGTGAGTTCAGTTCCTGACCCAACGGGGCCGAACTGAGGCAGCTGGGAAATGTCCTGCGCTGTAGGCAAAGCGCCCTTTGCAATTGCACGCGCTGGCTGTGGTAGAATAAAGGAAAAATGAAGTTGTCAATRATTTGCAGATGGGACATTGCTGGGGCCTGTGCTGTTCTGTGGCATCGCATGGTGCTGTTACAGGGAGGCTCTCCCTGTGCAGGGGGAGGGAAGGTCAGGCTGTGTGCAGGCATTYGTGTCCCTTTGGCACAGCTGTGGTGGCACTTAGGGTATATATAGCCATAACTGGGACTCTGGGGGTGATTAATGGGCTGGGTTAGGGACARAAGTGTGTGTAAACAAGGAAATGGCTTTAAAGAAGAGACATTGATTTTGTATTTATAAAAATAAAACACATTTTGTTACGTTTTTTTCTTTTTAGACATAATGACAAGTTATCCTTGGAAGGGATGAAAATTGGTAATGACTTTCCCCTGCATCTCTTGGAGTAGCATATATCAGGCTAAAAAATTGTGTTTCTTTTTTGGGTCTCCTACACTACTGAATTATGTATGTTTATTGTTTCTCTGTGTACAGATGATTTGGATAGTTAAGATATTGCTGTTCTTGTTTTAMTAACATAATTATATACATGTCAGGAATCTACAGTATTTGTGGGTCATGTTTTTCTGACTTCAATTTGGGTGAAAATTAAGGATAAAAGGCCGGTTARAAATTCACTTTTACAGTTACTGTTAGCTACATTGCCAGTGCTAAATTCTCTTGAACTAATTGTTCAACACACTGCTTTTAAGAATTTAATCTGYTTTATGGATGTCCTTTTAGCTGTAAAATAGTGCAATAGACAGAAGAAGCTTTGCTTGACCATCACCATGTTCCAGAGCTTCACTTTGGGAAATTGGATGGACTTAWATAGTTCCAAACTGTTTGGCTAGGAAGCATGCTGCCTTTGATTTTGACATAATGTGGAAGGAGTTGGTTACCTTACATAACGTATTTGTTTTTCATTAAACATGCTGATTAGGTCTCATTAAAGTACTGTGTATTATTTATGGCATTTCATATGAAACTGAACTGAGGGGGAACTTCTCTCAGCTTAGGGCATTTGCAGGATAACAGCCTTTCTRTGCTAGAAAAAAAAATAAAAAGAATGAAGAAAAGCATGACATACTCCTGTCAGAACAGGAGACTGCTTAAGGCACAGAGAAAGAATGAAAAAAGGAGAAAAGGCACAGAGAGGGTTCATTTCTCCTCCTCCTCCCTCGCTCTTGCTGTGTGGCATGAGGGGTTTTTTGTTTGGTGGTTTGGGGCTTTTGTTTGGTTTTTTTGGTGGTGGTTTTTTTTTTGGTGATTAAATAATCTGGGCTGTTCTAGTAGATGAGTCCATGATAAACTGCAAAAGCATGGATGTTTCCTAAGCCAAGCCCAATGCCTGTATTGTAAGTTTGTGCATGATTGTTTTGGTGTTGATTACCGACTTGTGAATGCATTGGTTTTGTTGCATTGACTGCTTTTGAGAGAGAAAATTACGTAATAACTGGTCCTGCTGGAAAATTTTCAGTTTTGCATGAAGAAGACTTAGTGGATCTAAATCAGTCTCTGAGGCTTGTGTGGGTGCAGGTATGTGTGCGCACATGTAGAATGGAAAAGAAATTWTTTTTTTTTATGTAGCACCTGAGTTGCAGTGACGTGTTTTGATTCTGTTTCCAGTTAAGCGGGGACTTTTATTTGTTTTTAAGGGTATATCTTATATCAAACCAGTTATGCTGTTGATGAAATAGACTTCTCTTGTACGTGGGTTATTTGTTTATTGTTGTTAGCATTAAACTCTTGGTCTCAGATGTGTTTTTGTGGGAATTAGATATCCTATAAAATAGGTTATTTTCTAATCTTCTGCAGAGTCCTTTTAAAAGGAACCCCTTCAAAACCCCAGGTGATTCTTTGAGGTTTGACCTTCTTTCCTGAAGAATTAATATTTAATTCATTTGTCAAATTCTAATTAAAAATAGTAATATCTTCTGTTATACTTGAGTTGTATCTCATGAAAAAAAAGACCTGTAATATAGGACCTCAAGGACAAGCTGTAGTATAAATTATTTGATTTGCAGGTCACATCCTACTTTATTACATAAAGACTAACTAGATCTACTAATGAATAATTATTACTCCATAAAATAAAGGGGGGGGGGTGAATAAAAACCTGGCAAGAGTGGAATACTAATTTTGAGGTATCGTTCTCAAAGTAGAAAGTAAACATTAAATTCTGAAAATTGCAAATGTAATTTTTCCATGTAACCTGATAGGGCAGTCCTTGATAATAGATTGACTAGCTGTCACATAAATTTGTAATTTTAGATGAGATGGGCTTTAGACCAATTTTAAGATACAGTCTTTATCCAAGTGTGCTCCCCTCCCCCAGTAAAGTAGACACAGTATGCCACAGAATTCTGTTTCATTTCCAGTGTTTCTGCTGCAGTGGTTACACAGCTTCTGCACAGTTTCACTGTAATGCTTTTATAGGCTTCTCTGGGAAACTGGATAGCGAATGAAATGTAGATATAAAATTAATTTGTATTTTAAAAAAAAAAATGTTTTGCTGATAGCGCTGTGTATTTGCTGGAATCCTCTTGCCTAGCCAAGATTCTTTCCCTTTCCCACTTTGTGCTTCATACTTCTGTTCTTAGAAGGGGAAAGCCCTTTTCCAGTCAGGTGTGAGTCCTGGGAGGGGGGAAGTGTGTGAGTGTGTCTGTGTGCGTGCAGAATCATAACAGGCATTCAGTCCCAGCTGGGCAATGACACTAATTGCCCAGATCTCATGGATGCCTGTGATGCAGCGCGCTCACTTTCTCTCCTTTCCTATCCTCTCCAGGGATTTTTAAAATGCAGTATTTGAATTTTGGTGAGTGGTAAAGACCCTGCCCTAGGACCCATTTGACAAATGAGAAGCTGTGCAGCATCAGCACCAGCCGACTGAGCCTCACTGAGTCTCTCTCTCTCTCCTAGTCAGCAGCTACTGTTGTGAGACAAGCTTCAGCTCTCTGTCATTGAGGAAGTTCCATTTGCTCATCAATAGGCTGCAGGCTGTGTCTTCTTTTTTTCCTCCCTGTTAAAAATTCGTAGTTTAAACCTACCAAGTTGCCTTAGCTGACAAACGAATGTAGGGGTTTCGCGCTGGGGAGAGGAAAGGCATTCGAGAGACACCGTTTCTTATTTAAATAATCAAAAGGGAAAAAAAAAAAAAAAAAAACAACCAACCCGTAGTGACAAGATAGGGCAAACGTGCTTGCATGCAAGCCCCCTCACTTGTTCTACGTAGACTTCAGAGCAACACCATGCAGCATCCCCTCACGGGTGCAACCTGTGTGGCACTGCCGAATGTGGGCATGTGTCCCCAGCTCTCCTGTGCCTTGACTTTTATGTACTTACAGCAGGTAAGTTTGCTTAACTTTTTCTTTTCCTTGCAGTGCTTGCTTTGTCAGCATCGTTTGGGGGATTTGCAGTCGGGGAGGTATTTTCTGTGTGAATAGACTGTATAAATGTCTCCCACCGTGTGGAGCGAGTGTTGTGCCTGCACTTAAGAATGTGAGAGTGAGTAGAAAATATGTTTTAACAGAGCATCGAGCCTTCGCATATCTTTTGGTGTTTTGGTGTTGGTTTATTTTATTTTATTTGCAGYGTCTCCGTTGGTGCTGTTTATAGATATTTAGCATAGAACTGTCTCTGCGTTTCTCGTGGATGCTGTAGCAGAGTTTCAGCCATAAAGGACTGCTCTTTATTCACTTGCAGGCATAAATTATACTTCTAATGTAAATGTGCCCAATGGCAATTTTGTTTAAGCCTTCTTTGAAGACAGGAATTTTAAGGCTGTGTTGAAACATGCTGCTGATTAAAGCCAAGCTGATTTTTAGTTCACAGGGAAAAAGATGATTTATAAGGATATATCTGTGCAGAATACTTCTATCACTGAAGTATATTGGACTGGGTTTAAAAAAAATGTTTGGGTATCAGCGAAACAATACCAATTTCTAGTCAATTTTTAATTATTTTTTTTAAATTTCATTTCGTTTTTGCTTAGAGAATCTTTTTTTTAAGTGTTTTGTCCCCCTCTCTCTTCCTAAATTATTTAATATTTGGTAYCCTCTCTCTGCTATAATGTGAAATAACTGGATAATAACACATTTTTTTAAACTGGTATTTTGGAATCATCTTTGTATTCTACTCTGTTTTATAACTGAATCCACCATTACAGAGTCACCTAGTAAGTGTGCAGAGCCAAGACAGAAATATGTTAYCATGCAAAAATGATTAATCCTGTTTATTCTGTTACTTCTGTTGAAACTTCAGGAGGAAAAATATTCTTGTGCTTACAAATAGGGGCATTTCTTCCAACTTCCACTATAGTAGTTTCTGTGCATATTGACTTCCCTGAAAGTCTCTAACTTTATTTCTGCATTCACAAATGCCTGAAAGGTGTTGTACGGTATTTCTTTTTGTTCCTAAAGAATAGATAAAACAGATTTAAAGCTTATTTTCATTCGAGAACATTTGTTTTTTCTGTTACTGCTGAAAGAAGAGAGTCCAATATTTTCAGGATACAAAACCTTCTATAGGTTTTTTTTTTTTCTCGTGTAGCATAGTATAAACCATTTCTGACTTCCAGCTTGGGAGTGCATAATAACAGATCCTTGCATGAGCCCTAGATTATCCATGCATGTGGGAGGGATTCATATGTCTGCAATTAAAATTTGCATCAGATAAATACGATGCATTTAAATCTCAGTAATTTGCATGCCWTAACTAAAATGTGCGTTCTTGGTAGTTCTGTATTCTGGGTCTGTTTTGGGAATGGCATTTACATGCTTTAATGATCTAGTGTGACTTGTGCACTTAGTGGTCATATACAGRATGTACTCCTGTGTTTTGTTCTGGATTTGTTTTTTTGAGTTTGTCAAAGAACAATTTGTACGTTACAGATAGAGCTTTTGAAATGAAAAATGGGAATTAAGGTGAGAGGTCAACATGGCCACACAAGGAGCTGATAAAGGATAAYGTAAAGATGAGGTTGGGTGCTCTGGTAACCTTCCTCAGTGAGATATTGCAGCATCATTATGCAAACACCTATAGCATGGCACTGCTTTAAGGTTTAAGAAACTGGGCAACTCTAATGAATACTTTAAAACGGGGAATTCAATTGCATCTATTCCATTCGAGAGAAAGATGAGAAGTGATGCTAATGCACTTTACAAGGCRCTATATCTAGCGGATGATTTTTAACTCTTTAAGTGGATTAACTGCCACACTTAAAGTATTTTTTTTTTAAGTGTTTGCTTTCTCATCTCCTTAATCCTATTGTCAGTTTAGAATCATTCTGCGTGTACTAATCACAGTTATATAATAGGTTGAAAAGTCTGCTAAATTTGTGATGAAAATTGTGGCAGGTTCAAAATTCTGTGCTTGTTGCTTCTTTTGAATGCTGGTTGGCATTTTAGTTATTCTGAATTCCTAGAGAGTCAGGTAATCATGTTCTTAATTCAGATAGGATCTCTTATTTTATGCATTTGGTTAAGTATTTCTTTAGAAACAATGCTACTTTATCTCAAAATTGTCCAGGCAGAGAGGACTGAGTTGACATCACCTGCAAAGCCAATGTGATGTGGTTCTGCTTTTAAACAGTAAAGGAATAAGAAGTGGTTTGTTTTTGAAAAAAAAACATTAATAAACTTTTACCATGACAATCTACTTGTTTGGTTTTTTTTTCTATTTTTCCCCTCTGTGATAGTTTAGAGCAAACCTACAAATTACTTGGTTTGTATGTTTAGTGCAAATATCACTATTTTAGTGAAACTGTAAATGTTTTTCTCTCTCTATCAAGTTGCCTATCGATCTTAAATACAGGTAACCTAAAAGCTTTATGTGGCAACTTCATACCTAGTGAATCCCCCCTGCCTGTGCAACCTGTGTCCAGCAGTAAATAGACATTATGTGAAGCTACCAAGTTTTTTTTTTTTCCCTCTAAAAATTGCACCTGAGATCTCTCTGCTCACTTGCACCTCAGTTAAAATGAACTCACACATCTGTATTACAACTGAGCTCTCTCTTGGTAAACTTTACTGTCTATTTAGAACTTATGAAAAGAATTATTTTTATTTTTGCGTGTCTTCGTTGGTATTCTGTCATGTGTAAGTTTTACAATTGGATATAAGGCTTTCTTGAAAGACTGTGAAAGGCATTAYGTTCTTCTCAAGATGGGCAAGCCAGTCTTTGTCAGTAAATATTTCTTTATCCTCATGGCCACGAGGATGGTGGTTTTCTGTGGAGCTGTATTAATCATTTGGGAAAACCTGTGTTTTGGTAGTCATTTAAAATTGGCCATTATTTATTTGTGAAAGTGACATCACTTGGCCAGTTTGTTCAGTATAAATGGATAAACTGTTTTCCACAGTGTACTACAGAAGTGCTCTACTACTTTTTCCAGGGTTAGAAACTTGATTATTTGCTCTGATATCTTTCACTTTACACGAGTGTGTGATGTTTTAAGAGCCAAGTGAGGAACTGAATTTTTTTTTAAAAGAATTTATGCATGGAGGATGCTTTGCCTAAAAATATTTTGAGCTTAACTCTAGAAAATAAAGTTGAAAATAAAGAACAGAGGCCTAGGTCATGTTATAGATTAACTCTCGATAAGAGATTCACTTGAAAAAGCCAACAGAAACTGCAGAATGCTTCTGAGTTAGTTATTTGAAATGGTCTGAAATGATGTGGACATTTTCTTAATAAGATGGTTCTAACTATGGAAATCCAGAGTGAGTTTTCAAAGAACATCAAAACGAAAATGACTGTGTCAGTGGCAGCAATGAACAGAGGGAGAACGTGGGGCTTTGCCTTGGAAGTTTTCACTGAGTCACTCTAAGGACAGGGTCAGCTGGGAAAGTGTGGATGCATTTAGGTGAAAATTTGCCTTAGTGTCAGTATTTAAAGATACAGGAGAAGGGAACTTGGGTTTGTGGCCCACCCTATCCTTTGGTAGCATTTTATGGGGTTAGAAACAGCTGCATGCGTCTATTTTCTTTTCTTCCCCTTAATATGACACAGCAATGCAAAACCCAATTTCTGACCACAAGTTTACATCGAAGTAATTTTTGCAGCAAAATGTTGACCGCTGGTACATTGGGATTTTGAAGATATTAATGGAGACTTAGTTCTGTTCACTGGTGTTTTCCCATGGTCTCTGTTTCCCTGGTTATTCTGTTGGTGTTTTCCGAGTAAAGTAACAAAACGAACTCTTGTTTTGAGATATCACGGAATATTCCATGTCATAGTGTACAGTGCTGCTGTCATTATTTTAGAATTGGTAATTTTTTTTCTGTTTAATGATGATAGATGTGCTTTGTTTTAAATAGTGAAGTGGTTTGTACAAAGGGTAATTCCTCTTAAATGGAGCAATTGCTCATAGTGGACATTCACAGATCGAAAACAATTGAACTGAAACTTCAATATCAACCTTTTCTGTCTTTAACAAAGTAGTTCATGGTACAGCTCTCATATCAATGATGAAAAGAATCCACCATGAAAACAAAGCAGAAACCAACAAAACCTCCATCTCTACCCCAGCTATTCCATTGCTGCTTACATGGTAAATTAGTGTAATTTTATTTGGGCCTTAAGCATTATGACTATGGAGAAAAGCTGAATTCCCCTCTCAGTTACTTATGTCATGCTTCTGGATCTGATGATTTATAGGAGTCTGAAAGACTTTTTATCACATTTTTTCTTCATGGCTTAATTCAACATTGATTTATTTGGTAGCATTTTCAATTGATGTAGTCAATAGGGTCAATAATGGAATAAGGATTAGAACAGATTATCTTTGTGCTAAAATTGTGTAAAGAATTGAATGGATGAACAATTCAAACAATTCCTGGGTACAGTTTAACTTTTTTTTTAATAGAGCAAAAGCACATCAATTGCTGAATGCCACCATTGCATTTACAGTTCTAAGTATCTGGTTTTTGCATTTAATACTTCGGCAACTCTTCAAAGGTTCAGGTATGTCAGTTGAATTCAATAACCGATGTTTTATGGTGATGCTGTTTAAACCAATCATGAGAACACTGCCTTTCTCTGCCTAGTCCATTTATAGTACTCACTCACTCTGTGGCTCTCCTGTAAAATCAGTTAATCTGACTTTAGTCCTTGAACATTTTAAGCATCTCTTAGCTTACAAATTGGAGTCCTTGCACGATTTTGTTCCTCTCTCTGCTATTTCACGGGAATTTTCATGTGAGAACGTACAACCTCTGCTTATGACTGTGTGAGTGCAAGGAAGTCCACAGTACTAATGCTCACTCACCATCTGTTTTTCTTACAGCTGGGCCTTGAATAATTGTCCAGTAGCTGATGGACTGAGGGTAGGCAATATTTTCAGGGTTTTCTGATTCATTTAACCAGCTTCGCTGCCCCAAGAGAAACACAGCGCTTGTTTATTCATATGTGTAGGCTAAAAGCCTGTGCTGYGTCAGACAAATTATGGTACTCTGTTAAAACAAAAAAGGAACTGCCGTCCTACAGACCATACCCTGTGGCTGCATTTGTACCTAAGGGGGCACTGTGGCACTCCTAGGGAATTTTAGTGTATGGATGAAACAGACCTCAAAAGGTGGGAGTGCAGCTGTTGCATCCAGGAGTGCTGTTAATGAGGATTTCAGGAATGGTGTCTGGCTGTTTATCCTGATCAGAGTAAATAAGATCGTTTGGTATTCACCAGTAAACTGGAAGCTGGTGTTTGAGACTCCACCTGTGACTGAAGCCCAATTTCCATGTTTACATACTTTTGTCTCCCAAGAGCTGCTCTGTTGTTTTCCAGAGGCTAATGAGAAGTGGCTTAGAGATCAAGTGCTGTAGCAGCTCTCATTCTGAACAAGAGCTAGTTTGGGGCATTTAACTCCAGCCTTGTCAAACAAGGTCAGTCTCTTACAAAAGCGAGAGGAAGTGCTTTAGTGAAGTACTTCCCTCTTAAAATACTAGAAGGAGGGGAAAAAAAAAAACCAACCAAAAAAAAAAAGAAAACCTACTCCAGGCACAAAAACCCCTCAACCAGCCAGAAGAATCTGTTAAGAAGGTTACCTGCTGCTTTGGACTATAAGAGCAAGAGCAGTTGCAAAGGAGCTTCCATGTGACAGGAACAGGTGAATATTTTTGGCTTAGAACCATTGTTTTTCCTAAGTGACCTCTTTGAACATTTTAAAACACTTTATCTGAGAAGAGATGGCTGGATATTCTGTTGTGAGCTATTTGAAAGTTGTCTCCATTCATTAATATTTGCTAAATATGTATATGGATGGGTATTTTCTGAAAAAAAAAAAAAAAAAAAAGTGGTGTGGTATTTTGTACCAAGGAAAGTGTGTGGTGGTTATGTAAGCAGGGGTTTTTCTCAGGGCAGCCAGCAGATATTTCAGTTTGTTTAAATTTTTTTGACCATAGCCATTCAAAACTAGACTGACTTTTTTTTTTTTTAAGTTTTCAATGTGTGTATTTCTGAGTTGGTAAATAAGTACTACGATCATGTTAATATTAATTCTGCTAAAAATATTTCTGAAGCATTTAATAGGCGGTATAAATGAAAGTGATAAAAATTGTGACACTGGAATTTATCACCTTGTTTTATAGAGTTAGAATAATGTTGGTGGAAAGGAGAAGTCAACACCCTCTAAGAATCCTTCAAGCTTTCCTGCCTTTTAAAGGTGCATGTGCGATTGATTTATCAGTTTTAAAGTGTGATGTGTAGTGCAAGAGCTCTCCTGAGAACCCCCTGTCATTTCTTTGCTGGCGTTGCTCATTTCCCTCGGAGTTGCCTAGTGCAGCACCATTGACTTCTTTTACATTTTGCTTCCCCTCCCACTCTGTCAGTGCAGCAGCCCAGTGAATTTAATTAGAGAAAATAGCATATCTAATGTCTGTGCTATCCTGACTAGTTGTAGTTGGGCCTTTGGTCTTTTGCACTAGAGCAGGCTCCAGCTGTGGAGAGATCCCGCAGTGTTTTGATCCCGCTCTTTCTCGTTGTGTTGAACACAGGCAGAATCAAAATTAGATACTGTAGTAAGAACTCTGAAGCATTCAGTGAATTATTTTTTGTTCACAGTGAGTCACCGATTTTTACTTTTTCCTCCAGATATGGAAAGAAAGGCTGTGGTACTTCAAAACTGAAATACTTAAGATGTTCAGGTACTCATGAATAAGAATGCAAGTGCTTTCATCTTAGACAAACTTTAAATTTACCTTTTAACCCTTTATTTCAAAATGCACCAAAAATTGTTGCTTTTCCTAACTATAGCATCTTGAATATGACTTTTTTTGTAACTGTACATTGATTTTATACTGTTATCTCATATATGTTTGTGGTTTGTGTATATACTTGCATGCCTTGCCTCGATTCCTTACTGACTTGCACTAATAYTTATTATTATGTAGTTTTGAAGTTGACTTCTTTGGTTTTGCTTCTGATAGCATTTTATTTTATAGCARTCATCATTACCTCTGTTGTGGATAGTAAGTCTTGTATATGTGAAATASTTACAGATATTGATTATGGGTGTGAAGTTTAATTTACAAACAAGGAAAGAGAAAAAGTTTTAAAATATAAGCTTATGATTTCCTAGTGGYACAATCTTTCATGAGGCAGTGTGAAATTAAAGTATTTCTTTGAAATAAGTTACAGTTAACATTGTAAAGGGAGGCTAAAACAAGGTTGAACGTTCTCCCTGAGAAGAAGATTTTGCCAAAACAGAGCTAGCGTGAAAATTTGGGGGTGAAAAGAAGTTAGGCAGCCCATATATTCAGCGAGTGTCCCCTCCTTAAGCTTTTTCCCTTGTCATGTATTAGTCCTGTCTCTGGGATGTTACATGGCTGCATGGCTCAATTAATGCTCTGTGGCAGGAGGAGGAAAAAAATGTTTCTGTCTTGTCAGAAGTGAAGTTATTTACTTTCAAAAGCTGACAGAATAGCACTGCAGGGGCTTCATTTATTTCCGTTCAGAATGTCATTATTGTGTAATGCAGAGGGACTCCTGCATGCATTGCAGGCTTATTCTCGTAATCTCGAGTCTGCTGGATGGCTGCAGAAGTGTAAAATGGCCCACTGGAATGTTTCCCTATTCTGACTTCAGCTTGTTCACTTTTGCAAAGCAGCATTCCAAGTGTCTTAAATATTTACGGCTCGGGAGGCGATAAATGTGTTTGTCGGTGGTGCTGATGCTGGATACCTTTRGAATCGTGCTCTGGCCTGGCTGGAAGACTGATTGTATCCTCAGTTACCTTTACAATGTGTGTCATTTTCCCTGATGGGTAGCATATGGTTTGAGACTGCTTTTTCAGCATTCCTCTGTCTGTCATGCTCTTTAGTTTTCCCCAGTCTAGCCCCAAAAGGAACGTTTTAGTGCAGAATGTTTTGTAAAGRTTACTTGCTATTTCGCCTCAAAGTTTGGAAAAACATTCGACGTTGCTGTCGTTGTCTTGCACGTACTTCAGAGGCGAGATAAGTAGTTTTGGTATTCCCTACCCAAGTTCAGTGTGTCTTGCTGCARAAATACAGGATTGTTCAGAAACTGCAATTCCAAGGGGCTTGGTTTATTTTTTTCCTTTCCCTTTGATACCATCTCTTCCAGCTTCGCTTGGAATTCCAGGCTTGGCATGTGCACATGAAATTGCCTGTTGCTCCGTGGAAAGCTTTTTGGTACACCAAAAGTAAAAACACTGAAACAGCAGAGTTCAGGAGCTCCTGTGCCCTTCTTTCTGCCTGCTCTTAAACAAAGAAAAACTTCAATAGAAAATTACTTAATTTGGGGAGGAGTCACATTTTTAGTGATAGTTGATTTTTTTTTTTTAAGGGTAAACCCTTTTTGATTAGATTTTTTCTTTTTTTTTTTTCAGTTTAGAGTGGTAAACTAAAAATTACTAAAATGCCAAATTCATTTGTTAGTGCTGGATTTTATTTGCACGCAACCTATCTTTAAATGAAAGCAAAAAGATTCCGCTTCCAAATGGGCTTGCTTGCTTTCTTTCCTGCTTTTCTCTTCCTTTTATTTGCAGACATAAAATCCAATAAATTTCTATTGCAGTTGCTGGGCTTGGGGGAGAAAAAGGAGAGGAAAAGTACAAAGCTATTGGGAAGCGTCAAACACGGCGGATGATGAAGTACATTTCATAGCAGCCAATTCCAAGCCCAAAATCCCTGTTGTGCAGGAAGGCTTCCCAGCTCACACAGGAAATTCAGCCATTGCACGGCAGAGTATTAATGATTTATACACCCCGCACCACTGCTTTTGTTCACTCGCAGAGCCTGGGTGTGTTAATAAAGGAATTTCAGGGAAAAGGGTCCTGGCATGCTGAGTTGTTTTGCTCAGTGCGGTGGACGCTGCCTCATAAATCAAAGGAATTTAGTGCTTTACAACCTTTCAGAGCTGCTGAGGGTGGTTGTGTGTTTTTTTTTTTTTTATTATTTTTTTAATCTGATACACCTAGGAATATTTTCATTTCTTTTCTATAAAGAATGAATGAACTGCTGGATGAGATCTATCTCAGCTGTTTTAGGGTTGATTGGTTTGCTTCACAGTGGCATTATACTTCCATTTGTTTTCCATTTGGATTTATGCTTTATGGTGTTGTCTATGGAAGGAGACTAGCRTGGTTTTATTATCATAAAGAGATGCAGATCACATTATATTCTGTCTTATTTCTTCGAAATAACTAAATGAAATATAAAGGCAAAATACATTCGCAGTAAGCAAAGCAGTTTTATATTCTCTACCTGAAATAAAAACAAATAATAGCACTTATTAAATATTATCATTTTAGCTTATTTTTTTAATAAAAAATATTTTTTGATGTTCTACTACAGTTCACGTGAGTGATAATTTTTGAAGTTGTTTTTTTGCCTGGAAACTTTGTTTCTTAATASCAACTGCAGGGTTAGGTTCTTAWTTTTGTATTGATTTACATAATTATYCTTTTCAAATAGTGGATCAATGCTGATATTATGAAAGAAAATATGTATCTACMTTTGATTRTAGACATGAAGATAAAGACGGATTTTTTTTAAAAAAAATTTCTGGCATTTTGATGTGAACTGAAGTATTAAATAATGTAATAAGATACTGTCCTAGCAGAAAACCACTTGGTTGGATAGTTATGGAACCTAATCTTTGCTTTTCTTTAAAAGAAGGTTGGGTGAGGGAATAGGAAATAATTGCAGGGAGTGTGTTTTGCCATTAATGGGAACCTGGTTTTACACAGGCATCTTAAGACTTTGTATGACCTGGCAGGCACAAGGTTTTTAGCCTGTTTGGGCCATTCAGAGTCATAGATTCAGGTACCTTTTCATACAGGAGGTGTAACTGTCCTGTCCTGGCTTGGTCACAATAGAAAAGGTGATTCCCTCTGAGCTTTGTGGGAATCAGTATTGCAGAAGTTACGGCCGCTTAATACTGCGAGGAATTCTTTGTTTGTAGYCTTTGTGGTCTGAAAGCAAATAAATACTTTCCTTTCTGTTTTCCTCCCTGGTTTAAATATCACAGATTAATATAAGGCAGGTGCCCAGTAAATGAGGTTTATGTTTATAGAGCAGCAGCGCTGTATTTGTTTGTCCTCCATTATTTGGGTGCGTGAGTGTTTCATTGTATTTAATTATGTCTGTGAGGCACAAGACAACAGTCAACATCTGCTCTATTGTTGCCGTGGTTTACAGATAGCTTTGATGGGTTATTAAACAATCTATTTTTCAAACAGCAAACAGGGAAATAAGCTGCACCCATATTATGTAATTTTGTAAAGGTACATTATGTAATTAGTTGTCTAGTGTTTGCACACTAATCTTTTATTTTRGTTGGATATATGCTATTCCATTTTAAAAAAGTGATGATCCTTGGCAGTTTTTATTTAATAGTGAATCTCTAGTTTCTCTATGRGTTGAGTTCATTTTCCCACTACTAATTTGATTTCACCATACGTTTTATATTGAAATAATGCATCTGAGTTGTGAATGCTAATACAGACATTAGAAATGTGCATTAACTTTCATTTATTACTGAAACAGCTACTGACAAACTATTAAGACAGAAACATCATTAAGTAGCTTGAGCTATTTTTGAGTAAAGGTTTGTGCTGTTACCAAAGCATCAGTTGGGGAAGGCAAGGTTCAAACTGCTTTGCCTCTTAGATCTTACTCAGAGCAGAACATCCCTCAGTACACCCTGGGCAAGAGAAGTTGTACGAGCAGGGGGATGACTCTGTGGAACTTGACTCTTGTACAAATGGATTTCCTGATGGAAGTGTGGTTGCGTGTTAATCTGCTTTTAATTTTGTTTTGGTTTAGTGTACTCGTCAAYTGTTTCAAGTTTCTTTACGTAACACTGGTATCCACTCTACTGTATCTGGATGCATTAAGGGAAATCACTGAAAGATTGCAACTACCCAGCATGTGATTTGTTTTTGCCTCAAAATAAAATGTAGAAGAAAATGTTCCAGACATAAATGATGAACAGATCCTAAAATTAGACTTTCTGTAGCTTTTATCATTGCAGAAAGTCACCTATTAGAAATGTTTGAGAACATGAGTCTGTAATATTTTCGCAGCTCCTGAGCTGCTACTGCCCACAGTTCTAGAGCTGCAGCTTGCTTCTCACAGCAGGGCTTCTGAGGCTTTGGAAATGTTGTTCATCCAATGAGCCTGACTTAGGGATGCAGGTTTTCCATTGGAATAAAGTAGTTCAAAATCCTTTGAACATGAACTCTGCTCTGGTGAGACCCCACCTGGAGTACTGCATCCAGCTCTGGATYGGATTGCCCTGAGAGGCTGTGGAGCCTCCCTCACTGGGGATATTCCAGAACCATCTGGACACAGTCCTGTGTCCTGTGCTCTGGTGCAGTAATCACGCATGGGCACGACTCCCCAGACAAGATAGAGAGAACTCAAAAAGCCTTTATTGCGCAGAGAATATTCCCTAAATAGCAGCACCCAACAGGATATCACATCATATAAACAGGAAAGATGTTCACCTCAGTGTCCCCCAATCACCTGGGGTATTGCACAGACATTGCCTATTATGGTAACAGGTAAACAATGCCCTATAAGGTCACAAACTACAGTTATCACATCTCATAGGTCCAGCACTGTCCAGAAACCCACAATCCTCTCTCAGCCCATCCCTGGTGACTTGGATGCACTCAGGATCACCTGTGGGGCCAGGAAAGAGGCTCTCTCCGGTCCTCTGGGCCTATCTCTCTTCCAGCACATAGTGCACCCCAACACTCTGGGATGGCCCTGCTGGAACAGGGAGGTGGCACCAGGTGACCCAGTGTGGGCCCTTCCAGCCTGACCCATCCTGTGGTTCTGTGACCTGYTGGAGCAAATCCAGAGGAAGCACCAAGACGATTAGAGGGGAGAAGAACGTCTCCTGTGAGGAAAGGCTGGGAGAACTGGGGTTCAGCCTGAAGCAAAGAAGGTTTTGAGGTGCCCTAGTTGTGGCCTTCCAGTGCATGAAGGGAGCCTATAGGAAAGATGGACAGAGAMTTTTTATGAGAGCATGGAGATACAGGACAAGGAGGATGGTTTTAAACTGAGACAGATGTTAGGAAGAAATTTTTTACTATGAGGGTTGTGAGACACTGGCACAGGTTGCCCAGAGATGCTGTGGATGCCCCATCCCTGGAAGATTTCAAGGTCAGGCTGATGGAGCTCTGACAAACCTCTTTTAGTGGAAGGTGTCCCTGCCCATTGCAGGAGGATTGAAACTGGATGATCTTTAAGGTCTCTTCCAAGCCAAATCATTCTATGATTCTATGAACTAAACTATCCCTTCTATGTGCATAAAGAAATTAATTYAAAGGAAAAAATGTATAAAAGGCATGGTTACTTGGAAAATTATGCATCCTAACAGGTAGGAATGGTGTTCCAGGTGCTTGTTGAAATGTCATTTTGCAAAATGGCCATAATTTGTAGCATAGAATGAAAATTATTCAGGTGGTTTTTTTTTGTTGTTGTGTTTTTTTTTTTTTTTTGCAAGGGCTTGCTAGAAATACTTTGTAATCTTCCTTTCACCTAACTGAAATTGAAACAGGGTTTCAGTTCTGTTCCTTCAAGTGTCAGTAGATGCTCCTCCATGGATGGGGAGAATTCCTCTTCCAGTTTCGATGAACGGAAACTCAAACAGGAACTTCTAATTACAGTTTTGTAAGAACTGAAGGAATGCTGGGGTACTGCTCTTGGTTTTCAAGGTGTTTCCAGAAACCCACTGTGGATGGGGGAGGAACTATGGGTTTGTTAATTTCATTTTTAATTTTCTATAATACCTATGACTAAGTTTGGCAGGGTGGGTGTCTTAGGAGGCGCTCATTATAAGCAAACATTTGTGTTTGTGTGCGGCCAAACAACCCAGGCAGGTGCCTGTAGAAGCCTGCATGGGAGTGGAGCRTTCACGGGCTGTTTTCTGGCATGCGATGCAGACCTGGATTTTCCTGGGTGAGACAAGCAGGACTAGAATTTCTGCTGGGGTAGATCAGTTTATTGACTTCTGCTGAGAATGTTAGCCTTGGCTTTGCTGTGAAATTAATGCATTKTACAGTGAATGCGTATTTTCTGTCATCGTATCCTTGTATATTTTGCTCGAGAATGGTTTTAAGTGTTTATTCGCACTAAAATTGTACAAGTTGTGTGTGCCCATTTCCAGAAGAAAATGAACTTTGAAACTGCTTTATAAAAACTCCAAGGGAAAGCTATTTTCAGCTTTATTAAGGAAGCAGAGTTACAGCAGGCAGCATCTGATCTGTGAGAGTGATGGGCCCTGGTTACTCTCAGAGCTTCACAAGGAGTTAGGGCTGTGGAGCACAAAATATTTCAGTGTTTTCCTCGTGTGATCCTAAAGGTCTAATTGRGGCTGAAGAGTTGATGATAAATCAGGAAATTCAGCTCTTTGACCATGAATGGCCAAATAGATCAGTGGAAAACAAATATTGTTAGGCAGTAGTACCAGATCAGTCAAACATCCAAGAAAGGAGGCTGTGAAGAAGACCTATCAATAATAAAAAAAAGTAGGTAATTATAAAAGCCTTTGAAAATAATTTCTGTAAGAATTCACTAGTTCCAGTTGACTCATTAATTATCCTGAAATCTGACAGTTCTGTAGAAGCAGCTGTGGAGTGCTTTTCTGTCAGTGCAATGCAAGAGATGTTCCAAAAATAGCATTTATAATCCAGATGTGCAAAAGTCAGGTCTGTCTTATGAACCTCCTGTACAGTTCATGTTTGCTGAGCAACTCAAAGCTTGTAGAGGAATAGTACATTTCTTGTTTTTATTTATTCCTGGTGTTCAATCACATGTATTTTGGTGGTTTACTTCTTTACTAAATAGTATCAGATGTTTAATTCCTTCTGGTTAGGAACAAATYACCATTGAAAAACTTTTGAGAGAAGGTAAGATGCTCTCAGTCAAAGAGTTTGAGTTCAATTTTTAGTGCCTGATCCCCTGATCTTGCACTGCAGGAGAACTGACAACTTCTGAGGTCTTAGAAGGAGAGTACTTACTCTTTGTYTTATTTCTTGCAACAATAAAAATCTTACTAATGTCCAACTAGTAACTTGAGTAYTCACTAAAGTACTCATTTCAATAAAAATAGAAATAATCCTCCTCTGTTGTCCTTTCCTGCACCACTTTATCCCAGTCCTTTGCTGATCCCTTCCAAGGTTGATTAAAACCTAAATGAAGGTGAGATTAAAAAGGCCTTTCTTTCTCTATTCCCGTCTAATATCAAATGGCATTGACAAAAAGTAAAGAAGYGGGTGGCAGGAAACGCTTTTACCATCTGGCACTGATATGACAGAGTTCTGGTTTTCTGCTCTGAGGTGCTCTCTCCTCTTCTGTCATTCTGAGCAGTAGCATGATCCCCCTAGCTTTACATTGTCCTGAGAAAGTTGTGAGAGACAGCATTAGAAATCAAGTATTCCCATGAATTCAGGGCCCACTGTGATTGCTGGAGAATATGTAGGAGTGGAATGTGTAATGCATAAGTAGAATATTTTTAATAGGTCTAAGGAGAGGGGAGAAAAGTAAACACATGACGTGATTCTTTCAGGTGAGATTTATTTACTGTGTTACCAGGAAGACTTCATGAAGCTTAATCCAGGGAATTTTGTTCTTCCAGATTAGTTCTCCTGTGTACCAGCACTTTACACAGAGGTGGCTGCAGAGAGTACCAGAGCAATCCCACTAACAGTGATCTGGCTTCAGTCCCAGACCCTCAAACTGAGGGCAGGAGTGATGTGACCCATCTCAGGGAGAGCCAGGTTTTAGCTTGGCCTGGATAGGCCGACTACAAGACACCACACTGAGTTTAGGAGCGGTGTTGAGTTGCTGAACATGGGATTAGGTGCATCACCAAACATGTGCATTAGGAAATACCTGTGAGACTGAATTSACTTCGGACATTAAGCAGCAAGGAAGTTGAAAAAGCTTTCTTAACTTTCTGCCATTCCGATTTGGAGTCAAACTTCCTATCAGCTGAGCTTTCTAATGCTTTCAGCCAGATCCTGCCTGCCTTAGATGCTCCTTGCTTGTAGCTCTTGGCTAAACTTTAGTACTTAAACTATTGCCAGTGTCTTGAATAGAGCTGAGTTATGGATTACATTACATCTAATGCCTTCAAGTCTTGATATTTTATCTCTTGAAAATATGAAACTTGTCAGTAGTGAACAGAAATTCCCTCTGATCTCTTTAAAGACCTATAGGGTCTTTATTATTTTGGGGTTTGAATTGGTTGTTTCTCCAAGGCACCCTGCTCACTTAGGATATCTACCCTATGCTGGTTTCTGCAATCAAGCCATAGCACTTGGCATGGTAGGGTGCTTGAATGATGTATTTATACAGGCAGGAGGCAGGGTTTAATACCATCTCATGATTCACTGTGCAGTCCTATTAATATGAACTTGACTCGGGGGAATAAGTAGCTGTTACTTGTCAGCAAATCCTGAGTGTATTAAAGGGGTGAAGTTGTGTTGAAAGATTCTCGCAGTGATACTCCGCTGTTCCCAAGGGAAGCAAATGAAAACTGTACTTTGATGAATAATGAATGTGCTAATTGGGGTCAAGATGTCATAGCTTCCTCTGATACAGTAGTTAGAGTAGCCTGACTACAGCAATAAAGAAAAGTCTGTTTGACCAGATTTGGTAATAAAAATAGGGGACTGTCTGTCATCTCTGTCATCTCCACACAACTAAAGCCTGGGACGTGACAGTGACAGGCAGCTGGTTTATCTCTTCTGCAACACAGGAGTGTGTTCCTGGGATCCTCTTTTAGGTATTGGTTGGTGCCAACAAGAGTAGGGCCATGAACTGATACTGACACTGGTTGAGTGCTCAGATATTGCCAAAAATCCTGTGTGGAGTGGAAGATGATCTCTCATGGCATGGCTTGGGTATATCACTAGGGTTCATTAAGAGTGGGTATTGGTTAGAGTCAGCCTGTTCCTGACTTGCAAGGAAAAATGTATTTGTTGTCGCTGGTCTGTATTTGCAAATGAATGTGCCCTAAGAGGAAGATCACAGCCTGTGCTTACCTGCTGACAAAATGCATGCAAAAATACGTATTTCTTGGTCATCCTGTCTTCAGCACACAGAGGAATAAATGAGAATAAGGAAGATATACGCAAGCATGATTCTAATACGTATTTTGTGAAATACATAGAACCTGACACGTTATTAAAGGCATATGTGATACTGCTTATCATTTGTGGAAGTGGAAGATGTACATAATTCTCAGTAGTTAGTCTCTGTAACTGCATCATATCAAACAAGCATGAGATCTTGAAAGTGTTCTATGTTTCATACAAAATTTTCTAAGCTGCTTAACTTCTCATGGATTGGAGTCTAATCTCAGCTGGTTTAGAAAATGCAGATAATCTCAAGAGCAGAGTAGCGAAAGATATCTGAAGTAGCCTGGAGATGGGAGAGAGTGTTGTTCTCAAAGAGGCCAACAGGGAAAATTCAACTGGTTTGGTACAGCTCTCCAGCTGATAAGAGTTATGTAAGAAAAGCCAGCATGGAACCCTGCAAGAGAAGGAAAGCAATGCGATGCTCACTAAGGCAGAAGAAACAAAGTGCAGAACGTTGTAACACATCTTCAGTGCTGGGAATGTCGTGATGTCTGCATGTCAAAATCAACTCTTGGTACTTAAAGCAACAGTATTTTCCTGCAGTTTTGCAGCTAACTTTTCTGAGGGACCCAGGACAACTGGAGGCGCACAGAGAAGCTTTCTTCACAAATATAATTGCACAGCCCTGTGGAGGCGTGTTCCACCACTTTTTGTAGCTTTAGTAGACTGTTTTCTGTGTGGCACCTTGCAGTCTAATATCACCCTTTCTCCTAGTGCAGAGCACAGCACGTTAAATAACTGAAGTTTCTAGATTCATCCTGCTTTAATTTTGACACAAATGCTGGGGTAAAAATTTGGTTGTGATGCAGACTCTTTCTAATTGGTATGATAGTTCAGCTAAGTTAAAAGACACCTTTATCTATTTGATGTTTTTGTTTTTCAGACAGTAGTTGTTGGCAGATTGTTCTTGGCTTTTGTGCCTTGATATGTAGAGATGATGACAGGTCCTTCTGTGGTAGCCCGAGGGAAGTCCAGGCACCGAGGGATCCCTAAACTCCAGTTTTAACCTGCTTCTCTCTGGCATACATTTATCACCTATGCAAGTGAACGTGTCTTGCGACTCACTGAAGGATAAATCACTGTCCCCGCTGTCAGGGGACAAATACTTACCTTTTAGCAATGCAGTCCAAGCAGGGGCTGAGGGTTTCCAGGATGTAGAAGAGGGCAATCTTTGCCTTCAAGAGTTCTGGGAAAAGTGAAGCTAAGTAGGTGTATATCTTTTAAGTGTGTGTGTGTGTTCTTTTATATTGCTTTCRTTGTGATGATCTCCTTGTACCAGATACAATTCTCTTCAAAGGAATTTGCAATCAGAGATGGATACAAGTGTGTAGTTGACCTGCAGAGGAGCAGGAATGTTGGTCACCATGGCCCTGGACACTCAGTTCATCCTCCAGTCAATGTTTTTGTGTGGCATTCTGGCTTGGGAGGTTTAATGGGCTCAAAGAGAACGTTCATAGATGTTTACAGAGAGTCTTACCTGGTAGCAGGCAACTTCAGGAGAAAGCATCGATGCCATCTGGAGTTTGGTTAGGAGGTGAAGGAGCACAATATTCAAGGCCAGACAAAGAGAATATTCATCTTTGAGTTGTTGACAGTAGTAGCTTGGGTAGGAATAGGCTGAAGTGAGCCTTTGAGGGGGATGACAAGTAGTGGATAAAGGTAGTAAAAGGATGTGTTTTGGGGCAGTGCAGGTAGAGAAAGAAGTGATCTTTGTGGGAACATTCCAAAAGAAATGCAAAGTAAACACACCGTTCTTTAGCCAGTGAGATATTAAAGCAGCCTATGACTCAGTACACAGCACTGACAATAAGAAAGGAAGTTGAAACCAGAGAGAAAGGATTGGCTGTGTACTCAGAAACCAACATTTACTGAAGTATTGCACTTCAAATGTTGCAAGGCCAATTGGCCTACAGGGCAAAAGCCTTAATTTCTCTAGGGCTACAAATAGTTTCTCAAATACGTTTCCCAACTTCTCTCAGCTTGTCTGGAGCTCTTTTATTTGTCAGGACTGTAATTATTTATCTTTGAAATTCCCAAACTTATTATCATTGTATATTTAGAAGAAAAAGGCTAAAATTTGAACTTCAGTGGAACTGAAGCATTGTTGTTTTTTGGCTGAAGAATTGGCTGGGTTCATCTTAACCTGCTGCTACTTTTTAACGTGCTCCTAAGAGCTAATGCAATTGTTAGATGCTAATGTAATTTTTAAATGGACACTCTAAGTTCAGAAGAAAAATGTGTTAACTGTAAATGTGCTGTATCCCACATGCTTGAAAAAGATGTTTTCTCCCAGTTTTAAACAGTTTCTATATCCTTGCCCTATTCTCTAGAATGAACTGAGATGCTTAATAAACTCAAACAACCCTGACAACATCTGCCACGTTAGTTATCACTATGAGACCAGCAGATACCTTTGATTTGTATAAGTGACATTTTCTGCTTTAGAAGTCAGTAAAACATCCGTGCTGTGTTTTGGCTCTGCTGTCACGCGTGAGAGGAGCTGGCTGGGGAATGGGTACCTGGCATGAACAGCTCCTACATGTACTTTGTGGGGAGGAGAGCAGAGCAGTGAGCAGCTGAGGACAGSGGGCAGCTCTGGATGCTGCTTCTGGTGCACCTGAAGAGCCTTTGGCCCTAAATGGCTTTTGCAGGAAGGTGGAAATAGTCTTGAAGACAAGTGCAGCAGTTATAAAAGCATCAGCAGCTGTGCTGGGGAGGCTGGGGGAAGATGTGCAGGGCAGCTTTTTCTGCCTATCAGTATTTCCCTTAATGCCAGACCACCTTCTCTTTCAAAGCATGTGTGGTGCTGGTGTCTGGTAATCCTTTTTTAGAAACAGTAATCTAAAGTTGCTGTGGATGAGGGAAATTATCAGGAGACTCAGAAACCAATTTATCCTTTCAGTTTTGGGGTGTCCTTTACCAGAAAACCACTGAGAAACCTTAAAGAGAAAAGGGAGATCATTTGGAGAATAGGAAAGGTGGCCAGAAATGGGAGACTTGAACTTAAAAGAATCAGATATGACATAGCATAAGCTATGAAGAAGGTGCCAAAGTGGTACCTGAATTATTTATGAACTGAGAGACGGGAAAGCTAGGCCAGTGCTGGAAGGAAGTAGAAATTATTTGAAGTTCATTGGTGTTGTGCAGCATTTGGAAGAACTATTGTTTGTGGTATTTTGTGGATACAGGCATTAAGAAGAATTAATTATTTGGCAGAAAGATGGTCTAAATAGATTACTTCTGTCAGAATCTGATTAGAGCATACATCATTGATTGGCTGATGACTGCATTGCAGGGATCTGCCTTTTCCAGGCATTGTGGACCCAGGAAAGTTGCTTAAGTCCTTTCCTTCTTTCCTTCTTTCCTTCTTTCCTTCTTTCCTTCTTTCCTTCTTTCCTTCTTTCCTTCTTTCCTTCTTTCCTTCTTTCCTTCTTTCCT
>RAHM01000035.1:4189590-4249157 GCA_003713295.1 Parotia lawesii | reverse complement strand
TTCTTTCCTTCTTTCCTTCTTTCCACCTTGTACCACAGCAAAACTCAGGCATCTGTTTTTGCCTGGGGAAGTATTTTAGTCATTGTCTAATGTGCCACTTACATCTTATGTGCAGGTGGGATCAAAACTCTGGTCTTTCTTGCACCATTTTCACTTTTCTTGCTCTGCCTGAATGTGTGTAATTTCCAGGCATATTTCTAGCTTGATTTCTGTGTCTGTGCATCCGTACTGGACAGCGGTCTCCATTTCCTTCCTATTTAAATGACTTTTTAGCAAGTCTTCAGTGAAACTGCTATCAGAGCGCTCCTGTCAGGAGCTTCAGTTCTGTGCTAAAACATGAGATTGTGGTATTAGATCGCTGGGCCTGAAATACTTATTAATTTTGTGACCTTCTACTCCTCCCTTAGCTTGCTTAACCTATGCTCTTCACCTTTAAAATCAGCTTTTCATTATTAAGACCTGCCTTTTAGCAAAATTCTGCGTCATTGAAACAAATAAGATTGTACATTTTATTTGTGTATATGCACTTTACATATAAAGCTAGTGTTCGTGTGTTTTTCTTGTTCTTTCTTCCTCTCTCATTGCTGAAATCAATTTTCAGTTTTGGAAAATCCATGAAAAATTTTAATGAAAAAAAAATAATCTAGGGTTTGGGAACAGCTGAAAGTAACATACCCTCCATGAGCACACTGAAAATGGCTTAGCGTGTCATTTTTTTTTTCCTAACAGCATTACAATTTTCTAGAATGTAATGGAAACGAAAGCTGTGTAGTTGTTTAAAATAGATGATCTCCCCTTTTCCTCCCACAGACACAGTTAATTTTTTGCAGGGAGGAGGAACCCTGCAGCAGGCAGGCAGTAGGTGCTGTCACCACCAGTGACATCAGAGAGGTGCTTCGTGTGCCTGTCCCGACCATTCTGGCTTTGTCCTCCCAAAAGCRTTCAGGTCCATGCTTGACCTTAATCATGCTAAAGGTCCTGCTAAAGTGAAACGGAACTCTCAGCTTAATTAATACTCTTCTGGCTCATTCTCTCAGTCCTCAGCACTCTTTGTGGCCAAATTTCATTTATTCAACATATTCTTGCAGAACCGGAGTGACCATTGATACTAACTAAGGGTGAGCTGTAAAACTCAAGTCGAATTTCCTTTTAGTGTGGCTGGGRGGGAGAACAGATGTGTTGGTCTGAAGTGGTGGAGCTGATGCAGAGGCATTGGCATAAGTTCTGAGCTTGGCACGGGGCGGAGACGCGAGTAAAGCTCTGTTGTGCTTCTGTGGTTTTGGTTCGCAGAGGTTTGTGCGAACTTAGGGAGCTGGTGCACGCATGGGACATCATCACAGAGCCCAGCCACCAAGTCAGAGCTTGGATTTGGAGTGCCCCACACCTAGACATTTAGAAGCATGTTGTTGTAGTGAGGCAAGCAAAGCGTCCTTTCGTTAAAACAGGTAAATRCGGTTTGTTTTCAAAGTTTGTTTTTGTATATTACTATCTGCAACATAGAAAATGGCAATGCTGCTTAGGTATTTGATGTTTTCATTATTCTGGAATAATTATACTGCTTGCAAAGGACTGGAAGGGTCCTCCTGGAAGTTGCTGAGTTGACACTACCACTACTATTTGCGTTATGTAGTTGACTGTTATAAGCCACCCTTTTTTTGTTGCTGTGGATTTGGAAGGCTGTTCTAGACCCTCACTAGACAAGACCAAAATACTTCACAAAAACCCCCGAACTTGAAAAAATATGTTCAGCCTAAATTTATTCATAACTAGGTTTTTCTTGATTTTTAGAGTGTCAGGATTGTCCTTAGCTTAGACAGTCTCTTCCTCCTACTGTTTTCTTCCCTATTCACAGATTCCTTTGCTGGGATAAACAAATCAAATTTAGGTTCCTGTTGCAACATAGTTGTTCCATTCCCCTGAACACAAAAAGGAATTTCTTTACAATGTTTGTATTTGAATTGGACTTTTTTTCTTTTTAATTTTATGTGGATGAAGAGAACCGTATTCTGTTGGAAGTACCTCTAAGAAATCAAGAAATTAATTGAGAATTAAAATTAAGAAATACTGCTAATTTTCCTTTTCCTATTTGCATCTCACTAGCATCTCAAATTCTTTAAACAGATGCAATGAGACCCTGCTTTTCTTCCTCCTGAGTTTAGCTCTGAAGTTTATTAGGAGGAGCATGATCTTGCATTTTGTATTATTGAATTCCATCCCATTTCTGTTAATGAAGCCCATAAGATTTAGCAGTTCTTTCTATGTAACATCCTTATCCTTTTCAGTCTTTCAGTACCTTCCAACTTTGTGTCATCAGGAAATTTCATCAGCAGGTTGCCTTGTGCCAAAATAATTAAAGAAAATGTTAAAAAAAAAAGAAAAATCTGTCCCAAAATAGATCACAGAAAAGCTTCCCTTGAGCCTGCACTTCCCTGTACAAATCTTCCTCCTCAGGTTTTCTAACATCTTATCAAATGCATACATGCTGAAACAAAAAACCTGGCAGGTATTTTACAGAGCAATTTAACAGTCTGTATTTATGTCAGTTGTCCCACTGGAGTCATCTGAGTAAAGCTTGCAGAATCCATTTTATAATCTCCATTCCTGGGTGAAAGAAATCTACTTTCTTTTCAAATGCAGCTCACTCTGCTAGATGAAACAAATAGGCAGTAGTTAAAATGAACCTTTTTTTTTTTAGAAGTTAAGTATTTTTAAGTGAGTTGTGACTGCAACTTGCTTTCTCATATRTACTTTTTCTTTATTTATTTCTCTGTGAAAGTTAGTGACTGATTTTTGTACTGGAATTTATGACAATCTTTTGAAAAATCCATGATGTGTCAGCCTGCTTAATAATTAAACTGCAGAGTTTCTCTCCCCTAATAAGAAAAGACCCAGAAATGGGATTTATAGCTAAGCATAGTCAGATTACCAGTGAGAACAGCATTGTCCCCAACAGCAAAGTGAAGYGGTTCTGAAACAGGAGATGGAGTGGGGTAAACATCACTTCATCATGTGACAATTGCTGGCCTCGTTGGCAGCTTCTGCAGGGAGCATCACCGAGGGTCACAATTCCACATCTAAAGTTAGCAGTGGGGTAAGGCTGGCAGCGGGGAGGGCCAGCAGCAGCTGCTCAGGGAGATTTCTAAACCCTGCAGCACGGCCGCCGYGATACACGAGAATCAATTACTGAAAACCTTCCACGATGGTCAAAATGTGACATTAAATAATTGAGTATCACATCAAATCTTGTCTGCAATTACTTATCTGGAAAAGTAATTATGCAACAAAATCAAGTAGCTGAAATTAGTGATGTGAAGCACCCTGGTTACTCGAAGACTGTAGGAGATTTTTTTTTTATTTCACTTGTAACATGAAGTTGTAAGTACCTAACTAATTCTTTATTGAAATAAAAAAGTCTTGCTCAATTGTAGTTCTTGTCATTAGTTACATCTGCAATAGAAGATACATAGCACATAAAACAGGTGTTAATGACTTAAGCTGGTTTTGTCTAAAGTAAAAATGAGCTGTGGAAGAGAATGTCTTGTAAGTAGTACATTTAAAATCGAATCTGTTTTGATTTAGGGAGTAAACCAGCCGAAATTTCTCTCTTTTGTCTCTTACATCAGTAGTGTAAGTTGATTTGGAGAACAGAGTTGAAATACTCCAATGGGGAAATATGTTCTTTTAAAATAGTTATGATCAATTTAACAACATAGATGTTGTGAAAGGTTAGAAAAACCATTAAAATATAATTTACACTAATAGAAGTAGTTAGCTTGCATTAGTTAGCTCCCGTATTCAAAACACGTAAGAAAAATATAATGAATCGAAAGAGTATGTACCCAGTATAACAGACTTAAGTGTAAACGCTCTCATGGACATGGTTTAACAGCTTATAAATACAGGGAAATGTGTAATTCTGCAATCATGATAAACCTGATGATTTTGAAAATGGCTTCTAATAGTAACTGTTGTCATGTATATGCCAGAACTGATAGGAAAACTATTTCTAATCAGTAGATCTGTACAGAATTTGATCTCTATGTGTATAGTACTTAAAAATCTGAACTGATACAGAGTAGTTGGCTAGTCATGTTACTTAAGCTGGTCCTAAAATAGCACCTTCCTTTTTGGGTAGAGTTAGGTTTGCAGCTGTTGTCTCTATCTGTTGTCTCTGAAGAAAATTTTAACATTAAGTGTTGCTGACGTCAATTTTTTTCTTTTTTTTACAGCTGATGTGGGCTTTGCCCCTGACAGAAGTTATTTGGTTCTAGCTCTGAGTTTGGAAGAAGTTGGTATATAGATTTTCCCCTAACTTTCAATTGATGTGTTTAGCTTTAGTGGGAGTAATACTATCACTTAAACCATGTTGTCGTCTCAAGGAGTTTTGCTACATCCCTATGGAGTGCCAATGATTCTGCCGGCAGCACCATACTTCGCTGGACTTGTTCAGGTAATGCAAGGCCGCTTCCAACAAGCAACTTAACTCTAGTGCACTTAGAGCAATAATTGGAATTTTTATGGTTGAGAAAGCAAACACTTTTAATACAGGCAAAAGCTCTCATGTAGTCAGTGAGAAGACAGTAGGAAATCAAAAAGATGGATCACCCTAATCTGTGTATTGACATCTCTCATGGCTGAATAAATGGTGTAGTTGAGCTATATTTGCTTGTATTGATTTGTCTGCTGTTTAACATTCATGCCTTTGCTTCACGAGGTTGACCACAGGGCAGAGGATTTGCTATCCATTCTAGGTTTCTGAGGGAGTCAGCATTCCCACGGCAGGTCAGAAGACAAAGTAACTTACCATGATGTGTTTAGGTTAAGTGTTTTAGCGCAGCAGGTAGGAATAGTGTTAAATATGCATTAATTCATATGTTACGCGTCACACGGAATGAAAAAGGGGTTGTGGTTTTGTGTGTCTAGAAATATATCACCTGCAAAGAATATTTATACACATCCTATTAATTCCTTTGAGCCCTCAAAGTGTAAGATCTTGCTGCAGGGCAAGAGTTCTGTATATTTAGGAGTCAGCTGGCAACACTAGATGGTTGCTGTTGTGTTTGCTTTTGCTTTTATTTTATTTTTATCAAAAAGTGGTGCTACTGCCGTTCCTACTGTTAGACTTGGGATTTTTGATAGATCGTGCAGATGCTAATGAAGCAATAAGTATCCTGTTGTTTACAGTATTAGAAGACATTAGGAAAAGTCAAATAACATTTCTAAACACTGATAAAAATGTACCATCTTAGTGGCAGTAGTTAGATGTTGTGCATTAACAGGGTCAAGACACACACGTGTGTTAGGGCATTGCCGTGCTAGTGAGGAAGAGGGAAATTTTCATTGTGCTCCTTTACTCCAATGCTTTGCTGACACAGAGGGGCAATCACAGCGTGAAACAGGTGGTTTTCCATATAGGTCCCCTCAGTAATGGAAGACTGTGGGTTGTGTTTTTCACTTCAGGCTTAAAATCAGACACATATGTCTAAAATAGAAATATGGCATTGCACAGTGGCCATTATCAGGGATTGGGAAACTGTGTCTTGTGGGATATGCAAGCTGAGGCTGCTTTTTATGCAGTGAGACACATCGAGCAGGCCTTCATATCCATTAGAATTTGGGGGTGAAGGTCGGAYGCTGGAGCTCAGTCAGACCCTCTGCCATCCTGTCCAATAAATAATTACAAGCAAATCGTGCCTTTCACTCTATGCTGATTGATGTTGAAATTGCTTTTGAAAGTTCTCATAAGTTCCTGTTATAGATTAAGTGCCGGTGTAGGAAAAATAACTGCACCCAACTGAAATGGGTGAATGTAATCAGGTTTAATGGACTCGAGAGCTTGTTGGGAATTAAATAACTATTGATTTGTTGGAAAGTTGCTGTCATTACAAAATGCCACTCTGGACGCATTATCCAAGCAGATAGATTAGAAGAAAGGGCCCTTTGAAAATTTGGGATGCCTTATTTCAATCTTTTTCCCCTTCATTCTTTCCTTAGAAAGAAATACCCAGGCCTGTGTTACTCCTTTAGCATAGATCTAAAATAGTCAAGCAATAAGATCTGCTGGAAAAAAAAAAAMAAACAAACAAAACAAAATATGTAGTACAGATGCAGTTGAAAAGTGTTCTTTGTATGAATACTTCTCTAGTCTCTTGTCTTTTCTGTCCCTGATGTCAAACCTGAAAATGGCATTTTGGGAACAAAGCACAAATTTGAGTTATTGTCCTAAAGAGTGAATACAGCTTTAAATGGTCTGACCAATTTGTCCCCCAAGATTTGACCTGCATTTACAGTATCTCTGGTCAGCTTATGACACCAGAATGCTTATTGTTTTTCTCTTGGAGTAAATCTAAGTATCCAAAATAAATAATGCAAAGGACATTTGATAGGAATATTTATGTCATCCTCTTCTAAGCAGATAATTACATAACATTCAGAACTTTAATGGAAATTTTCTTCAAAAATATGCCTTGAGAAACTGATTATGTAAATGTTTTTTTCTGGGTTGCAGGTCGAGAACCACAACCCTGAATTATTTTTGAATATGAAGCAGTTTTAACATTTTACAGGCTTATAAGATGCCAGTTTATTTATTTGCATGGATTTCTACAGAAAATAGGTATACCTCTGATCAGGGATTCCTCATGATTTCCATCTGGGTTTATTCTAAGATTGCATACGAAAGCAGCGTAGAGTATTRCCTAGAGATTTGGGGGACTATTTTGGGAGGTTTTACTTGTGGTTCATGAATGGTTGAGCAAGACAAATCTCTGTGGAGCAAAGTTTGTCYTCAGAGGTCCTGCACCTTCAGGAGCTGCATGTTATTTTACTTAATGCTGTGTATAAGCAGCCTGCTCCGACCTCTCTGAAATTCAATAGTAGACCCTGCCATGCATCCTTTGCTTGCTTCTGTCTCACCCTCTTGTTACTGGGATGTGTGAAACCTGGGACAAGCAGAAGAAGGGTGGATACTGTGGGTACCTCTCTGGACACACCTTACACGAGCAGCCATGGGCATTTTCCTAATTGCATGTGTTCTATTAAGGAGGTTTGTATTCCTTGCACTGAGATGATGTGTTTGAGTGAGGTGATGGAAAGTGAAATGCTTGTGTTCTTGGAGAGACAGAAGGTCCTGGGTTACGGAGATGTTGATGTGTATCAAATTATGTTAAATATAYGTGCAAACTTATTTTCCAGTAAATAAATATACCTTAAACTTATTAGAAGGATGGCCTATCACTTAGTAGCACATTTTTAAATGAGAAAATATCTTTTCCTCTTCCTTCCTTCTCCTGGGTAAAACTATTTGAGGAAAAAAAAATCACATGGAAGTAAAAATAATGCATAAATAGTTTCATGCCTCCTGTGAGTGGGGAGATATTTTTCTGCCTTGGCACAAAAGACCCACTGGCGACTTCATGGGCTGTCACAGCTCTGCTGCCACGAGGACCCAGGCGGGGACTGCAGTGCAGCCACTGCGTGTGCTGAGGGCAGCAAGTCCCACAAAACTGTCCTGCTGCTTCTCCTGGCAAGGGAAATGAAAAAAATGCCATCTAGGATTAAGTGTCAATCCAGTAAGAGCTTTCTTATCCTGCCCTTGGTCCCCATCCCAGTTTAGTCATTTGATTCCCAARGGGGAGCCCTTATGTCCGGATAAGCAGTGGAGTCAGGAGGTGTCGGATGGCAAAGGTCCACCTGCCTTGGCCAGGGTGTGGAGCGTGGACGAGCAGCTGTGTGCTCCTGTACCATCTTACAAGTTCTCAGAATAAATGTCAAACCAAGCTCCAGTTATGGTTAAATTACAAAGTATTTTTTAAGGCTGCACCGTCTCACGAGTCAGAGAATAGTATGCTTTGTTACATAATATCTGCGAGGTCATATTAGCTCCATCCTTCATGGCTCTGAGTGTTTCAGGTATATCAAATGTTTGCAGTTGTTCTSGTTATTTGGAGTGTTAAATTTACAATAAAATATTTTGAAAACACACATGCAATATATGACATTTTAATAATGGATGCTAAATTTTTTATTACATGGCTGGGTTAGGTAGTTCCATTTCCATTTAGCAGAGAAAGAGGAGTTCATAGGCATTATTATTATAAAAGTTATTAAAGCTGAAATTGCTTAGGTTTTTCAGTAAACTACTGGAAAGCTCTAGGACAGGCAGTTCTATTTAATAGAAAACGTTGAACTTGTATATATAAGATTATAAAGATGGGATTATTTATGAATATGCTCAGTATTTTTTTACATATGTTTTTATTTTAACATAGTGACCAGAAAAATTCTAAGAGTTCTGAGGGTTTAAGCTTGTGTTCATTGTTAAAGAATTCAGGCAACTAAGCTAAAACCTTTTTTTTTTTCTGCTTTTATTTGCTTATTTATTTATGTAGTGGTAAAGGGTTGTAGTGGTTGGAGAAGAAAAATTGAAAATAGGCTGATGATTAGCTATTTCAATATATTGGGAACTACTGTACTTTTAAGTACATCATTCTTAAGCTTGGATTTTTTTTTTCTGTGCATCTGATTTTCCATAACTGGTTAACCCATGTGTTTGACTGACAACTGAAAAACTGATAATGTGGAGACTGTTCCATTTTATTTTAGGGCTGAGAGAATTGCCTAGAATATGCTGTGAAAAGTAGTGGTGCAGACTTCATCACGGTGCCATCACTTTACCCATCTGGAAAATCCTTGTTTTAGTGCCGTGTTGGGAAGTGCTAGCAGTGGGTACATTCTGGATGCTTGTAGGTGTTAGTGCGTTAGGCCACCTGCAAAATCACACTTGCATTCCGGCAATCCAGTCTTGGGGAATGCTATGGATTTGTTGTGTCACCTTACATGAAAAAGGCTTTTGTAACTCGCTAGGTTCTATTTGAATAATACATTTGAAATAGCAATGAGGAGAGGTTTTAATTCTTCCAGTGTTGCCTGAAGTGGTGTATGGTTGTTGCTGTTGATTTTAGATTATGATCTAGTGGAAAGCAGAGTGTAATTTCTGTTTACTTTGGCTGAATTGCCTCTTTGAAATGCAGTAAGGAGATGATTTAGCTTAAATGCAGATTTATTCTGGCTCGATTGTGCTGTTCTGTCTCTCCTGTTACTAGTACTGTACTCCCAGTGCTTTGTGAGAGGAGGATGAATATGTTTTACTATTGCAATCACTTTTCATCCGAGTGTGTGTCTTGTCTCGGTTTTGAGAGAGCACATTTAACATTTCTTCTCTCAGTCTGAGAGTTGCAAAGTTTTTCTCCCTTTTGTATCAAAAGTGCTTTTAGCACATGTAAAGCGCTGGTGTTAGTGATGAATATAGCCTGTATTATTTTGATAACTGAAAATTTTTGTAAGCAATGTTTAACTGTCTGGAAATCATAGAATTGTTTCTTGGAAAAGACCTTTAGGATTATCAATTCTGACTGTTAACCCAGCACTGCCAAGTGCAACATTAATCCATATCCTTAAGTGCCACATCTACGCTTAATTTTTAATTTACCATTTTAAATACCTCCAGGGATGATGATTCAACCATTTCCCTGGGCAGCCTGTTCCAGTGCTTGACAACCCCTCTCTAACATCCAATTTAAATCTCCCCTGGTACAACTTGAAGCCATTTCCTCTTGTTCTGTTGCTTGGGAGCAGAGCCCGACCCCCACCCGGCTACAGCCTCCTGTCAGGAAGTCGTAGAGAATGAGAAGGTCCCCCCTGAGCCCCATTTTCTCCAGGCTGAGCCCTCGCTGCTCCTGGTGCTCCAGCCCCTTCCCCAGCTCCGTCCCCTTCCCTGGACACGCTCCAGCCCCTCAATGTCCTCCTTGTTGTGAAGGGCTCAAAAGTGACCCCAGGATCTGAGGTGTGTGGCCTGTGCAGCGCCCAGCACGGGGGATCGGTCGCTGCCCTGGTCCTGCTGGCCACCCCGTGGCTGGTACAAGCCAGGGGTCATGGCCACACCCTGGATCATGGTCAGCACCCCCAGGGCCTTTCCTGCTGGGACCCTTTGCAGCCACTCTGCCCCAGCCTGCAGCTGCGGGGGCTTCTGGTGGCCAAACGGCAGCACCCGGCCTTGGTAGCCAAAGAGGACTCGGGCCTCTTGTTCTTCTGGCCGCTGCTCTCGGCCCAGCCATCCAGCCTGGCCAGGGCCCTCTGCAGAGCCTTCCTGTCCTCCAGCAGGTCCTTAGTGCCATCCACAAACTTACTGAGGGAGGGGACATTCAATCCCTTTGTCCAGGTCATGGATAAAGATATTAAACAGAGCTTGTCCCGGTACTGAGCCCTGGGGAATCCCCGCTGGTGACCTGCCCCAGCTGGAGGCAATTCCACTGCCCACTCTGGGCCTGGCCACCACCCAGTTGTCACACAGAGAGCACTGCACCCATCCAAGCCATGGGCAGCCAGTTTCMAGGACAGTWCTGCGGGAAATGATGTCTGGGTAGACACATCCAGAGCCTTTCCCTCATCCATTAAGCAGGTCTCCTCAGAAGGAGATCAGGTCAGAGAAGCAGGAGCTGCCTTTTTAAACCCGTGGTGGCTGGGCCTGATGGCTTCGTTGTCCTGTATGTGCCTTTTGATGGCATTTGAGATGATGTTCTCCATACAACTTCGAATTAAATTGTTTTTCCTTTTAATCCTCGGAGCAAGCAGTGTAGCCAATAAGCATTGTCAGTGAAACCTGCCAGTTGCTYGAGAGGCTGCAGACAGCTTGAAAGTATTTGGTTATTGCTGTTGCAAGAGTTTATTTTCTTTTAACTTGCCTTTATTTCTTGCTAATTAAGTGCAGATCTCATCAAATACCTGGCGACTGAGCCCACAGGGATAAGAGGGAGGGTAATGACATAGAATGTCTTTCCCATTGACCAAAAGGACAATTGTAAGAAGAAGAATAGCTTATCTAAATGGTTTTACTTCACCTAAGAAATAAGTTGTTATTCTGCCCTCCCATCTGCATAATTTTTTTCTCACTGGCCTTTCTTCCCGAAATCAATGGGTGACATAATTCCAATGACTAAGGCAATGCTGCATTACCTCTTTCACCCTTATTCTGTCAGCTCCGCCAATGCTGTGTTATAGTCAGGGCTGATTTCATTTGCCCTGCCAGATTTCATCTGACACTCAACAGGCAGAGTTTTTTTTTCCTTTTCCACTTTTGCATGTAACAACAGTATTGGTGAATTTTAGACATGATGACCTATAAGTACGATCACAAGCTTGTGTGTTGGATAATACACTCCAATAGAGTGGTTTAGTATGGCAAAAACTGGGTGAATCCRGGCCCTTCTGACTTCAGGGGTTTTCAAGTGGAATAAATACAAGAATATGTGAGTTTGCAGGAAAAAAGCCTAATTTCTAGAGATGAAATAGTTTTCATTAAGTGAAGTTCTRTTTATTTTTTTTGTGCCCTAAATAAGACAAAGCTTTTAAGACTTGGATTCTCTGTAAAAGCAGATTGTTTAATTTGGCTCCCCCAGCTAGAAGCCAGCAAGCTGATACTGCTGTTTCCAAGGATCTGGAATTTCAGCTGATTTTTTTCTCCTTTCTGACTCATGCATAATCATCAGTAATAAAACTTCTGATGGCCAGATTATGACAGGAGATACAACTTTGAAGTTCTTTTGCTTTCAGTAGAATGATTCACAACTGATATAAAAATATGCTTGTACATCTAAATATAGAACAATCATTTTAATGGAGTTTGCTTGAATATTTCACCTATTTACCCCCGATAAGTTAACTTGTGTTACAGAAGCTAATGTTAGAAACCCAGTTCAAATACATCTTTTGGCCTGTCTGCTTCCTTGYTTTTTTTAACTGAAGTGTGCAGGTAACTGTTTGCTCAGACCTGGTTTCAAAGAGGGTGTTGTAAAAACATATGAAATGTCTATTTCAGTATGTCAGGTTGTGCAACAAATATGGTAAGGACATAATTATTTCAAGTATAAGTACTTTCACCTGAACTAATTGGGAATTGCATTTAACTGCTCTATTACTACCAAAGGGTGGTGGAACCACACCTGGCAAATATTTGACAGTCAGGTATCTCAGATAGATAATTTGGAAAATTTTGGTCATTTTTTTTAGTGTAGTGACTGGTCATGAACACTGTGAATAGATAATTGGAAATTGACCCAGGTAAATTTTCTGTGTCAGACTTCCTACCTGTRTTTCACAAGACTCAGATTATTGTGGATTAGGGTAAATTCTGGTATCCTAGTTCCTCTTCTTTCTCTGGGGGACAGATGCATGAGCTGGAGAGCTTGGAGAATGACTTAATCCTCTGATTCTGATGGGTTTAATAAATCAGTAAAGAATGGAATTTCTTTTTTAAATCTACATATAGTTTTGTTGCTGACCAAGCTGAGAGGAAAGTAGAAGTCTCTTGCCTGTGTATTCAGGAGTCAGAGTGGTTCATGTTCTCATTTTATCTCAGGCCCTGAGCTAAATAAAACATGGTGCATTTCAAGGAATGTTATTCATCAAGGAAAGCTATACAGCATTTGATAAGTCTCCTTCTGCAAAAGCAACCTATTTCTTACGATAAAGCTAAAAGTACTCAAAGCAGTGAACTGATCTGAACTATGCTGATTTTATACTGTTTTGKTTTTTTTTTAATTCTGAGGGAGGAAAATATGATGAAATACTGATTATCCCAAGGCTTTTTCATCTTACAGAGCTGGAAGTACACTTTTGTTACGTCTCTGTCCGCACTTTGCCGTATTATTCCAAAGCGTGTAGTGCCCTCCTGTTTGCTAATTAGCAGCGTTTAAAAGTCACGGAGGAGAAAACGGCAGGTTGTTTATATATTGGTTTACTATGATAAATGTCTGTGACACTTTGCTTTCTCTGTACCATTTTAATGTATAGCAGATTCAGTAAAATGCATCTCCAGGCATCTTTAGACATGTAAGCTTCAAAACATCCAACCCAGGCAAGAGAGTGCTGCCAAAATGCAAATACAAGGGTTTCTCTGTAAATTACCAGCAGCTGTGCAGGTACACATCAGCTGTCTTTATTTGCACTGACAGAGGTACTGAATATGAGCATGTTTCAAACACTTTGAGAACAAATCATATTGACACTTGAAACCAAGGAAGAGAAAAAAGGGAATTTCCAAACATTTTACTTCCATTCTAGAGAAAACCTTAGAATTATGTTAAATCAGAACCTAAACAAGGGTGAGTATTCCAAAGAGAATAGTAAGAACGGGTTTAGAAAACAACAGTCAGGCTTTTTAAAAGCTATAGCCCTGTAGTTGGTTAAAAGCAAGATGACATTTAGTTGAGAAATAAAAGGTGACTAGAGGTGAGGGAAAGCACATCTTCCTGCATTTGTGAATGATCCTGGAGATAATAATACAGAATGAATCATTCCTTGTTTCCCTGCTAGCCTCAGTGTGATGCTGACTTGAGTGAATTAGCAAACCTGAGAAGTCCTTTGCTACTCCCTGGAGATAACTTTGCTCTGTCAGTGCAGCTCAGGGGATTCGGCTCAGCTGGATGCTGAACAGGGTCTGTATGATGGGACCTGCTTCGGATAGGTGAAAACAAGTTTGAAGGCATTTACCCTCTATGCAAAATGGTTCCTTATTCTCTAAGYRTTGGATATGTATTTTATGTGTACAGGATTTGTGTTGATGTTATTTTTTGTGACATTTGGTTTAGTGCTTGACCACCCTTTTAATTTTTGTTTGTTTCTCTGATTTATTAGATCTTATGCAAAAAGGTTTTAGAGATACATTTTTAATTAAGAAATTAAGAAATACAGAGCAACATGTTTTTAATGAAATAAGATCACTTTTGTTCGGTTTTCTTTCTCTTTGACTTGGTATTGTACTGAAAAATGCTATATGAATAATTTTTTTTAATTAATTTTCATCTTGCTAACAGCTGAGGTACAGAGTGAAAGTAAACCTCTAYGACTGTATTTCAATGTTTGATTAAAATGAAAATATTTTCACTTCGGTTATTAAAAAAAAAAACCAAACCAAACCAAAACAAAAAAAAAAGGCAAAAAACCCCAAAAACCTGAAAACTCTTTAGAGCCATCCAAAACCATCAGGATGGAAGAGGATTCTGACTGTTTGTATACAAAAACCAGAAAAGGCAAATTCTTAAGAAAGCCATGAGGATCGTTAACAGAATCTCAACAAAATTTGATTCTATAGAGGCTGAGCCATACTTGAAAAGGTCTGATCCTCAGGATCCTAAATAATTTATATTTTGTTATGCATTTGTAGCAACTAATTACTACAGAGTGGTTTTTAGGCTTGTGGTAGCTATATTGGAAAGCTGTCTGTTCAGGTCCCTGCTATAGAGAGCAGGGGTTCACTGTTTGGTCTTCACTCCAAGGAAGGTTCCTTTCAGAAATGCAGCAATCTTTTCTACCTTGTCCTGAGACAGAACCAGGAGAATGAACAATCTAACGTGTTCTGTTGTGACATGTCACGCAAGAGTCTGCTCTGAGATGAACATGGAAAACACAGCACCAGCTTTCCTCTCACTGAGGGAAATGAAATGTAATTGGAGCAACCCCTCCTTCTGGAACACAGGAATAAATTACACTTCTGATTATTACTTTTTAGAAAATCTTACATCCAGACGCTGAGCAGTTTGCGGGGGGAGTGGGGGTGTTTCTCTCTTTTTTTGGCCTTATGTCTAAAACCAGAAAAAAGCAAACTTGAAATCCTGAAGCTGTCTTAAACTGTCTGTGACCAACTCTTAAAAAGATATCTTCCATGTTCTCTTTGTCTTCTCTTTTCATTTAAGACAGAAATATGTCTCACTTTTGCTACCCAAATACAAGAGGATTTGAGGCCAGCTGAAGCACAGCAGCTGGGGTTAGGCCCACTTCTTAAAAGACCAGCCAGTCTTTGGCAAATTGTTCTTTCTACTCAATTTTCCTCTATCAGCTCAGCTGTGATGTTTCCCATTCATTTCAAAGTGTGTGCAGAAATGACTCAGTGTAGTTCCAAGTTTGTTTACTTGTTCAGAAGCTTAAATATAAAATGAAGGCAAGCATTGCCTGGAAGGATTTGCTTCTGACTGCTTCTAAAGGTTACCTGAAATTGTTGATATCCAAAGAAATTTTTCAAACCTGATCATTCTGTACGAAAAGAAACAGATGGGTCGGTTTCATTACAGCAGTGGTCAGTGTGTCCTGGTAAAGTGTCCTCAGTGGTTCCTGGGGTGACTTATTTTGTAGACTGAAGTTGTTGAAACCCACTCAAACCTTTCAAACACTGCTGTTACAGGAAATGAAATCCACCTCTTGCAGGGTTCTCGGAGTACCATTTGTAACTGGCATACTGTGCTGGATTGAGTGAAGTGAGTCCATGGTCTTTTTACTGCAGAGATGAATGTTTTTATTTTTATGCCTTCCTCCGTGAAGGAATGGTTAAGATCAGGCAGAGGGAAATGTAACAGATGTTCATGCACATTTCCCATCTGAAAATGCCTTCCACTGGCCAAGACGATTGTTAGGCACAATTAAGCCCAGTATATACATCCTGTGCTGTAAGCCAAGGCTGCTGAGGATGTTCCCRACAGGCGAGCGCAGGTTTGGAAAGAAGGAAGTTCATGTGAACTTTCATCTGCGGCAGGTTTTGGAGTGTCACTGTGTGAAAAGCAAAGGAGACCTGACTGACAGCTCAGAGTCTGTGCCCCCATGTGTCCTTAAGATACAGCTATACTATATACAACTGTAGATTTAGGAGACACTTTCAGTCCATGAGCAAATTTCATGTGCATTTCAAGGACGCTAACACTTGAAATCTGATTTTTGAGAGGCATTTGGTGTAATGTTGCCAACTGACTTTAAAAGCTTGTGATATTACGCCTTGTAATGTTCCACATTCAGTGTAATTGTCACTGTAATCAGCTTTATGATGGCAAATCTTCATGATGACTGCAGGGATATATTTTTTGCATATTGTGTCTGAAATGTGAGTTACTTTTTGATTTCAGGGGTATAGTGGTAGTGAAAGGAGGAAGGCACTGCAGACTTTTGAACTCATGTACAAAATGTTTATGCAGAGAGTGGAATTTGTCATTTCCAGTGATGTGATAGCATCTACTGTTGAAAAAGACACTAATAACCAAATGCTCTTATATTTTGTGATTTGTATTGTAATTGAACCCATTAGGGTTGGCCATTCTGGAAAAGCATGCTTTCCTGGCAGAAAATTGCAGTGATTGACTATTTTTGTTGTATCAGAATATTACACAGACGTCGTGAAAGTGTGCTGACCTAAAAATGTCAGTGGGTATTTCATATCAGTCTCCTTTGGTGTTTTGTTTTGTTTTGTTTTTTTCTAGGGTGGGGAGGGGTGACACAAAAATGCAAGACAGACATTGCTTTGCTGTTGTGTAATGCCTGGCTTTTAATAATGTAAAAAGCTCTGTGCCAGGTCTGTAAACAGAGTCTGTAAGTGCTGGGCAGCCAGTAAGTCTTTTCACTGAAATATGCAAGAGAATTCTAAACGAAACCTCTTTCTTATTCCAGTCTAATTTTCCTGTAATAAGACACAAATCTACAAAGGGTGTTTCCCTGTCCCTCTGGCCTTAGTTCTCCATATAATGATTTTGTTAACTTCCTCTTTAGACGGATGTAAGTTGGGTTTAATGTCTCACATTATTTTTACTCATGGCAGCAAGAGGGTGACACTTGTCCTGAGTCTCAYGTGCAGATGATGAGACACAGTTACCTGAATTTCATAGGGGAAAAAAAAGTGGGACTCCACTCATTTTCTGGAAAACATGATTTGTTCCTGAGAGATAGTATTTCTTGGATACCTCTTTGTTAGTCCACTGGAACGGATGGAGTTCTGCGGAGTGCCTGGAACCTTGCTTGACACAGCATATGGCCTTTATATGTGCCTAAAAATTATTCAGTGCCTGGTAACTTGTGGTGGCAATGTGTTTATCTCTGGTGCTCGTTCTCAAGAAGCATTGTCTTGTTTAAGTGGCTGTGAAATGTACTTTTTATATGCTGTTCTGCGGTCATCTTGAGGTCGGTATAATCCTGGCTTAAGGTGTCTGGCTGCAAATTTATCGTTTGCATTATTATTGGTTGGTTCTTGCAGAACCAAGCTAATTCTTTTTTTTTTTTTTAATACATAAAATGCTTTGTCTAGAAGAATAATAGCAAAATGCCGAGAAAGGTATTTTTATTTTCTTGGTTCCAATAAGTGGAAGATCAAGGAGTGCAGAGGTGATGCTTTAAGCCTTATTTAGCATGGGAGAGATTATTTAAAAATATTAATAAAYGTGCAGCATTGTGCTTCTAGATAGGAGGGATGAGAATTTCTGGTTTACATTTTCACTTTGTTAGTTGAGTGCTTTGTAGAGATTTTCCTCCCCGGAGTTCTATAAGTCAAGATCAGACACCTGAAATACTTAAAAGTAGTTCTGGGTCAGAGCCAGACTATGTAATTATTAAAACCTGTATTTCATAGCTTTGTTTGTTTTTGAGCACTTCTTTTCTGACACAGCAAGATAATCTAACGCTTCATTTTCTTGATACCATTCTGAAGGCTTTTGTAATGTACAGTTTTGCTCAATGTTTGGCACTCTTGGTATTCTATGTACCTCTACTATTTCTCGCCATGTCTTTTAGAAATATTTTTTTGCTTTTTTTTTGATGTAACTTAAAACACTCCTCTGTTACTAAATGGCATAACCTCTTCTAATCTTATTAATTAAAATTATCTTCTGGTCACCATTCTTCCATTCCTTTGCAAAAAAATATGATCCGGCATCCACATCCCAGAAATAGATTGTGAGTTGGGAATCAGACACCTTCAGAAACAGATCCCGGATGTATTTTTGAGGAACACTGTGTGCTAGAAAGCATTTAAAGTCTTTCTGGAATTATTTCTTGAGAATGATGCCTGTTAGCTCCTGAGGTGGTTCTCAAATGTACTGCCTAAGTGGTGTCTMTTTTACTCCCTGACCTAATGACTGAAGCTAAAGAATTAATTTGTCTGTGAATGTACTGATACCATTGCATTGTCAGTATTTGTTAGGTTTACCACTTTGTTCTTCCGTGTGCTTCCATAATCCTGCTTCAGCACCATGTTTCCTTGGAGGGGAGGATACAAGTCTTAAATTAAGAAAGATTTCTTGTTGTTGCTTTTATTTGCTAAATATCTAACAGTCGTGATTCAAGAATACGATAAAGCCGTTAATGTTAATTACCCTTCACATCTTTTTGGGAAAAACTGGCGTACATACTTTGTGAATTTGTTTAACAGTTAGCTCTTGTACTCTAACAGGACAGGAGACTTTGATTATGTATTACCCAGTGCAGAAATAGAAAACAAATTGAACGTGATAYGGTTCTTTTTCTCTCTCTTTCTCAGGGCAGAACACTCTGTTAAAAATTGATTCCACACTCTTCAAGGAAAGCCATTTCTCTAATGTAACAAAACCTGAGGGGCTTTCGTTATCTTTTGCTATTATTATTATTATTATTTTTCACTTTCAGAATTAGAAAGTGGATGTGTACATTTATACACGAATGTTTTCTCGCTGCGAAGAGGGATTTCCAGTTCACAGGTTCAAAGATGTTCGAGCCAGGAAGGATCACTATGATAATTCAGCCTGTCCTCTTCAATGTACATGCTACAGAACTTCTCTTGGAGGCTGGCTTAAAGCAGACCTTTTGGAAGATATTTCATCTTGTTTTAAACATCCAAGTAATTTTGGTTCCCTCAGTTTCACTGCTGCCCTACTGAACTGTTTGCATGTTTAATTACCCTTGCAGTTTGGACATTACAGGGCTCTATTTCTCTTTATTTTTGCTTCTGGCCACTGCTTCCTGCTGTGTTTTCTTTCTGCGAGATTAAAAATGCAAAATATCCTCAAACAAATGAGGAAGCTGTTGAAGTGTGCTRCCTCCTAAAAGAGATATATATCAAAGACATAGAGGAAAATAGGGGAGGAAGAAACCTTGTGGAATCCCATAATCTACTTTTCTGCCTGAAAGCAAGATCACCTTTGCCTGTATCATTCCTGAGAGACATTTGCTGAGCCCATTCTGGAACGACAGGGACTCTCTAACCTCTGCAGGCATTTTACACTTGCACTGGAGGGGTTTCTTTTCCCCAATGTCTGAGTTAAAAATCTTTTTCTTGTGTAATTTAACCTCCCACTGTTTTATGGAGAGTGGGCATACAAAATGTATTATTTCCACCCTTCTCCTAATGCGCCATTATCTACCTAAAGATAGCGATGTCAACCTTGGCCTTCTCTCCTTGTAGTAGTGAAATCCTCATTCCTTCAGTCTTCCCTTCTGGAGTTTGTCTTAGCCTCCTACAGGTGTGAGCCATTGTGGGTAAGGTTTTTAGATATGCAGAATTATTCAGGTATCTAATTTATTTTCTTGAGAAGAACATGTATGAAGCATAACTTTGCTTCAGATACCTGAAATTGGAGTAGGAGGTAATAAAATGTTGCTAGTAGATACAGATGTATGTTGGGGAGGAGAGGTGAGAGTTAACAGCAAGTCATGAGACACAGAGCACTGTGAAGGATGAGTTTATTTTGCTGTTATTAAAAATTTCATTTCAGGATAATCCCTCTGAGACTTAACACGTTATTTTAAGAAAAGCTTCCTAGAGCAGCAGTAAACAAGACACAGTACAGTAGGTTCAAACGATTCAGAAATGTTTGGATTTTTTTTTTAAACATCCCATTTATTGAGTCTGTTTCTAATACAGTGCTGAAAGAAACAGCAATCATGTTGCCTATGTGTTTGCAAAAAGTGACATTTGTAAAGTAATCTATTTAAATAATCAGCACTCTGAAGCCTTGTCTGCCATTTTTGGCTGTCAAATTTTGTGAAGTAGGAGGAAAAACGTTTAAAGCACAGGCTAGCTCTTCACTGATTTTTGCATATGCCTTCTCCAGCAGCTCAGCTGAGGCTTAATTTAGAGGTGCTGCTGTATGTGTGACAGTGTCTGTTTGTGTGCGTGGCTTTGGCAAAGCATCCCGCGCCTCTGGACGTCCCAACAACAGGAGCAGCTCATGCTTCCATCTGGATTGGTTTGTTTACATCAGTCTCACCATGCCCACATCCCCATTAGTACAGAAATGCAGGAGCAAACCTCGTTTTACTGCATTGCCTTCACAGTGATGTAGGGCATGGTTCGATTCTGGTGGTCACRGGGGTGGCTTTGTGCACGAGTACCGTGTTCAGTCACACCCTCTGTCTGAGGGGACACTGGCACTGAAATCACAGCAGAAAGACACAGATTTGGATACAAGAGAAGAGAAAAGTGGTCTCCTCTGTAACCTCAGCCCTGCGGGTAATGATCATGGTGTGTTATTGGTAGGGATAACTGATTATATTAAAGGCAAAACAGCAAACAAAATGCACGAGTGGTCCTTGTGTTACCTGACCTTAATTTTCCCGTGATAATCATCACTGTACTTACAGAATTCCTGTCTTAAATATACAGTTTCTCTTTTTTTCTTTTTAATTTGTGAAGGTAGGTGGCAAAACATAAAATATGAATACACCRATTCTTCGGTTCTTTTAAAGCCACAGTGCTGTAAAGTCTTATGCTACAAATTGTAATTAATCCATATTTCATTTGGCAGCCTCCAGTAAAGAAGCATTTTGACATGTGTTTAGCAATATTCCTGTTCAAGGAAGCACTGAAATTACAGTAAAACACATGCTGAAGTGCTGTCCTGAATTAGGATCCTAGCACTCAGTAGATGCAATCACATTTCCTCAAGTTTTCCCCTGGTGTTAATATTGATGATAGGATCTGAAACTCTGAAGCATGAATCAAAAATAGTCTGTGATCAGGAAAAGGCAGATAAGAGGTCATGTAAAAGAGAGATGAAGAAACACAAGGTGAAGTGAAATAAATGAGCCTTAGCAAAGTGGGGTTTATTTGCCAGTTTTTATTTGTATTGCTTTGTGTAAAGTGACTCAGAACCCCCCCCCGTATGTGCCACATTTCTGCTTTGAGAAATCTTCCTGCCCTGAAAAAGAACCTTGCTTTTTTTCCTTATTTATTTACAAGAGTGTTAATGGGTTGAGGTGTGTGGAGCAGAAATAACCCTGTGAGCAAGTCAGGGTTAGTGAGTGATGGAAGTGTGGTGGAACCTCACAGCCCTTCCTGAGGGCCTCCAGGTGACCATTGCCAAGTCTTGTTCTTGTAGAAATGACTGTGTGATTTCAGAGAAGAATGAGAGCTTTCTCCCCTCTTACTGACCATCKCTGGGGAGAGCTTGGAAAGGGTCCAACATGGTGAGAAATGTATGAAGATCAGAGTGCCTTTTGAGTCCCTCCCAGACACAAAATACAGCTACTGGAGCATCTTTTAAAGAAATATTTGCAGAGTTAATTTATAATTTTCTATTTATATCATGAAAGAACAGAGGGGACTATAATAACGAGGCTATGATTTCTTCTGCTTTGGGTTCATAATGATAAACAAGATTTTACTAAATTAAAACTATTGTATTGTATTAATGGCCTTAAACTGAAGAAGGGTAGGTTTACATTAGATATTAGGAAGAAATTCTTCCCTGTGAGGGTGGTGAGGCCCTGGCACAGGGTGCCCAGTGAAGCTGTGGCTGCTCCTGGATCCCTGGAAGTGTCCAAGGCCAGGTTGGATGGGGCTTGGAGCAACCTGGGATAGTTGGGATGGAAGGTGTCCCTGCCTGTGGCAGGGGGTGGAATGAGATGAGCTTTAAGGTCCCTTCCAACCCAAGCCATTCTGGGATTCTATCCATAGAATCTTTCTGCAGTTTCTTTTTTTCCCTGTGATTTACCATCCTCCCCTGTGCTGTGGTTTATGCATCAATGCCTGCATAAATAGGAAGTGATCCTTGTAATGTGGACAAAATCATGAGTGGAAGGCTGGAAACTCCTTCCAGTTTGCTTAATATGTTGTATATTTTGTCTCATGCATATATGGAAGGATGCCTGTGTATTTAATTATATGAGAGATTTCTGTCTGGAGCATTTGAGTAGAGTCCTGTTCCTCTTGGAGCCTAAATAGATCATGTATTTTCATTTCATGAAAGTTACCACAGCTGATTTCATTCTTTCAGGGACAGATTTTGAGCTATTTGCATACAGTATAAAATTCAAATGCAATAGTGATGTTTTGTGGGAGATTTGTGATAAGGACTTGCGTGTAGCTTTAAATTCTCTGGATATGAGAATGCAGGTGTGTTTCTTTAAGTTTAGATTATGAGCTGTTTTGTAAAATAYAAAATCTGCTTGTAAAGATAATAGAATACTTGATGATTGAAGATTGTAGTGAAATATCTCAGTAAGGTAGAATTTAAAATGGCTTTAAAACCAGCRAAGATTTGGTAGGTGCTTAAAAATTACCAAAAGGCTCTTTATTTCAGGTGGTGCAGGCATGCTCTTTTTTCACTTGCCATGTTTATCATCACCAGTATGTGTTTAAATCACGCTCTGTACTCASTGAAGCTTTGCTGAAGAATGTCAGTCAATAGTTACAAAGCTGTCAAACACTTTTCCCTAAGTTGAATTTACACAGGCACCTCAAGAAGAAATTAATGAAGTCTTGTTTCACTGCACATGTGTAGCCATTTTTAATAAACTTTTAGGGATTTGAAGTACTTTTCTGTGCAGTTGCATTTGTTTCTGGATTACAAAATGTATAAAAGCTTCGCCAGCCTTGGCAGAATGAGGGGAATTGCAGTTTACAATTTTTTTGTGGCAAACATTCACTTTAGGTCGGTGATATGTGAATTTACTCGTCTATTTATTATAGCAGTGATAGATTATTCTCACTTCTACTTAAATTTGACAAGCTGCGCAGTGCTAAACCCTGCTAAAATGGTGCAAAGACCCAATTACATAAACTACAAAGGCATGCAAGAGTAAGCAAAGAAAAAACATATAAAAGGATTAAAGATCAAAAATAGAATGATTCCAGTGAAACTGCATTAGGAGACATCAGGCAGGAAAACATGAAAGAATTAGAGTATGAAGAACAAAGCTTTATAAAGCTTCTGAAAACTAGCAAGCATATTTTTAAAATTACTTCTGTTAACTCTTTATATTAGAAGGAAAATAATTTATTGGGAAAGTACATATTTTTCAGTGTTGTAATGAACTGCACTCGAATTGTGCTGTTCATGAGTTTTGTTTACGGAGTTTGGGTTTCACCTGCAGAGTAGTGGTAGCTGGATTTAACCAAGGACTTTAAGTTGTGTTTTTAATTTTAAATAATATGCTATGGAAGATTTAAGAATTGCAGGGTGAATTCAGTTTTATTCCTTCTGTGGCTTTAAACACCAGTTTTCCAGCTAATCCTTATTTTCTTATACCATAGATGTGGTGTTGCACTGTCTTGAGAGGGCTGAAAAATAGTGCCACAGTCAGGAAGCGACCAAGGCATTTGGCCCTTACTTTTTCTCTTACAAATGACTGTTGTGTAGAATTCATTTTCATTGCTTAGGGAACTCAGAGAATGGATAAATGAAAAATAACCCTTGCAGGAATAAGACTTAATTCATTGCAATTCTCCCACGTTCCCTGGCAGAACTGGACAAAGCATAGACTCCTGTAGTATTGCAAAAAAGCTCTCTGTATTTCCCACAAACAGAGTTTCTGCTGAAGTTAAGAGAACCAGTTCAGTTACTAATTCAGGTCATAACCAYTGTAGGTGGAAGTCTTTTAACATCTAATTGACTATAGTGAGATGGCTTTCTTTAGATAAGTCTTCAAAATACTGCACAACTTTTGTATAAATCAATACTTGCCGCATATTTTTGGTCAGCACTGAACCCCATTCCCGTAGCAATCCATCTGAACTTATCCTGATTTCCATTTCTACCTCCTGGCCCGGTTTGGGAAGGGGTGAAAAGAGTTGTGATTTTTTTTTCCTTTTTTTTTTTTTTTTTTTTTTTTTTTTTTGTGGCAGCATTGCCTCCTGGTTGAGGTGCTGTGTAGACAGTCCCTGTCTCTGCTCTGGGGTTGTTCTCATGTAGCTCTTGCAGGCTGGTTGAAGCCTGGGAGGGATACAAAGCAAGACAGATGGTTTCCCACAGACTTCCCCTCTAGCTCTTTCATCTTTCATCTAACTATTAATTCATCTGTTTGGATGGATACGTTCACGCATGGAACCAAGATGAATAATAATGAGATTTTTAATAACTCCCTACATTTGCATTCCTTGTAACTCTTTACATGGTTCTAGCTGATTAAAATGAATCATTTACATAATTAACATATGGTTATAGTGTTGGCTTTAATATGCTGATTATCTCAGTACTTTTGTCTAGAGTCAATTGGATTCAAACTGTAACAATTGTTTGAAGTGAGAATAGTTTATTCCTGTGAGGGTTGGTGAATATTTGCCATGGGGCCTGATTAGAAATAGCACAACTGTCCAAGAAATTCTTTAATGTAGAGCATGTATTAAAAAATAAAAATAAAAAAGAAAAATGTCATCTACATCTGCTGTGTTTAGGTCAGGCTTTACAAATAGCTTTCTGTGCTTAAAGAGACTTCTGCCATTAGTCCTTAGTGAGATACTAACACAATACCAGGCACAGTCCTGAGAATGAATCAAGACAAACAATACAGGTCTAATTGTTTCTTATTTGTAAATACTTTTTTTTTCTTTAGATCACGTTTAAAAATAATATTCTTTTTTTAAATTACATTGAGGTAGAATTAGGAATTATTATTTTTATTACACAAAATATGTTTTAGTATCTTTATGTTCACTGGATTACCCTACTCTTAAGATTAAAAGAGAAATAGTTTTCATATTTGTTATTTTGCTTGTTTTCTCCAAGTACATATTTGTAGCAAGCCAAACTGAAGCAATTGTATTTTAAGGATTGGTGGAATATTTTCCAGTCCTGCTTTCACCCTTGGTGGTGTGCTCAGCTTCCATGTACAGAGGCTGCTTGAAAAGAGAAAAGAATTGTCAGTTTTTGTGGTTAGGTAACTAACACTTGTGTCAATGAATGCTTTTTGAATGTTCATGAATATTTGAAGCAAATTTGTGTTAATTGCACTACTGTTGTCCACAATTAGTCTGTGGTAGACATGATTAATTGTAAAGAGCCCTGACATTTATGCATAAAAGGCTTGAGGTCAAACAGAAATGGAGAAAAATGGTTGCTGCAGCATTGGCAGATGGAATGCTAATGCATTTTGACTCATACTGAGAATAATGATATTTCTGCATCAATAGCAAATAATTGTTTTAGAACTGTGGAATATTATTCTCCTTTCCTTTGCTTTTCTTCCTCTGTTTAACTTTGTTCCATCCCACCCCAAGATGCCATGGTCACTGGTTATTTGTACAGGGCAGCTTTTAATTGGCTTGAGTGCTGTGCTGCGAGCTGCTTTACAGGAAGCCCCCACCACACTGTCAGCTGGGAAAGGCCCCTATCGATCGACTGCTTCGAGGAACAGCGCAATGGAATAATATTCTGATGAGAATCATGCGTGCATTGTGAAGGAAGTCGCTTGAATCCCTGTTGGAATATAGAGCCTATCAAAAAGTGAACTTCCTGCGTTCATAGGATGTGAACACTCCTTCAGCCCATTTATGATGACTGAGTAGTGAATAATTCAGCAGGTAGAATATCAGTGGTTTAATCTCTACCCTAACAGCAAACACACCATGTTCACAGTGTCGTGACCAGTTGGTGAGGGTGACCCATGACTGCTTGGATCCTCTTTCACCACAACAAGCATTACATGGCACTCAGACCAGCACCCTGCAGTGCTCCCCATGGGTGCAGCTGCAGGGCTGTCCTTAAGGGGCTGCTGCTCCTGAGCCCTGGAGCTTGTTAAAAATCAAGAGCCCCTGCTGGATGTTCCTGTTTGAAAATCTGGCAGTGTGGTGGGTTCAGTGACCGTGGCATCACATCCACCTAAGGCTGGCCACGTCCACGTGGAGTACAACAGTCAATAAATGTCTGTGTACCTGCGGCAYGGGGAGGCTTCTTCCAGCTCTTCAGCGTTTGGCACTTGACTGATAAGTTTCCTTTGTTAAAATTGACATTAATCTGTSTAATTCTTTATAAGCTATTGATGGACTCATTAGCCCAGTGAAGTTCTGCTGGTTTAGCTCCTGAGTGAATGGAGTCTTTCGTACAAAGGCTGAACAGATAAAACTTTCCAATAAATTACCGATATTAAAAAGACTCTCGTAAACAGAGGTCTCTACCTTCATTTTCAGCATTTTAATAAGTTTCTGATTGTCCTGCATTTACTGATGTAGCATCCATTGAAGATAGCCTAAACCTTTCCAATATCCTTTGTAAGTTTTTATTTGTTTATGTAAAACTTTGCTAAAAGATATGGAATATTCTACTACTTAATAATTCCTATTTGAAGTGCAAGGAAATTACATTTTCTGTCTGTCCTCAAACAAAGTTTTCTTTACATGAAACTGCCATAACCTGTTAAAAACACTTTTTTTTCTCTTTTTAATCCTTTGTAATGGAGCAAATTTTTATTTATTTACAATTTGTGCTAGTTGACCATTGGCAATTGCTTTTTAGCATGTCTTTAAAAGTTAGAGGAAGCAAAATGAGAGTAAAAGGGTAGCCTGGAAAAGTATGCTGATATTCAATGAATAATGTTAGGATGTCAGTTGAGAAATAACTAGAAGTGCTCATAAAAAAGCTGATGTTAAAAAACAAGTGTTTCAAGCTGAGGTCTGACAACAGTGTTAAAAGTTCCATGGAATCACCTCAACTTTGCAATATTTTTGGGTAAAAATGGTGTGGTGATTGTTCGTGATGGCCCCTAAGAAATGTTGATGGTTCGTAATGGTCTTTGCTAAATAGYCTGGGACACGGCGCTCTATGGAAATCCCCTGAAGGATGATATTTTGTGCAGTAGCTCAGCCTGCTGAATTTTTGCTGTACCATGTTTGYATCAGACCAAAACCAGGTAGCAAATGTTTGCATGCAATGGAGCCCTTATATAACTCTAGCATAATTGTGTTCTTAATTTTTTTAACGAAGAAAAAATCTCCATCACAAAAAGGCAACCTATTAGTAGTTTGAGTCTGGTTTTTAGAATCTACAAAAACCAGCCTAAATGAGAGAAATCACTTGTCTATGTAACCCAGTGGTTATCTAGAATGACTAAATTAAGTGAAATACTGTGCTTTTCCGTTAAGTGCTTTTTGCATGGCTTGGTGACATTTGGTTATGYAGTGTCATTTCAGGTGGGGTGTTCTCTCCAGGCAGAGTGTGTGGTGCTAATCTCCAGCTCGCCTGCAGTAAACGCTGGGCTGCAGACAGGAGATGGCCAAAAGAGAATGCCTGGGCAAACCTTAATCTTTAATAAGGTGCAGAGCTAGTCTATAACTGTCAGGGAATGACAGAAGAGCAGCGCTTTCAGCTTGCCTGCTCAGAATAGAAAATGGGGTTCTCTGACAGGCAAGAAAGGCTACTTTATTGGGTTTGGGGCTATTATTGTGGCTGTGTTATTTAGTTATTTGACATTTGTGAGTTGTTGGGGCAAAAGGAAGTTCAGTTATTAATGGGAAAACAAAATTTTAAATGGATCCTTTTATGCTGAACTCATGTTGAAACCTTTTCTTCTGACACTCGGAAATGAAGCCATCCCTGCTGCTAAATGAGTGCTGTTTGTAATTATGAAATATAAGGAATATATAGGAATATTACAATACATGGGAAGCGTACAATGCAATCATCAAGATGCTTATACACCAATATGTGAAATTTAAATTGAGGAATATCAGAGACTTCATGAGATGTATATTTTTGGAAAGGTTTAGGTTTGCTTTCAGAGAAATGAAATTAGGATTGCTTAGAATTTTGTTGTCTGCAGGCTCAGAAATTTTGAGTTTACGAAGTTCATCACGGACGTGCATATTATTAAGTTTAGATAAAATATTGCTCTGGAGACGTGAGAATATATATTGTTGGAGTAGAGGCCATCATGTGACAGGTATGCTAGCAGATAATATACTGCTAAATTACAATTTCAGACTTCTAAAATTTTACACAACAAAGACACTTTCCCCTTTATTCATTTGCTTTGAGTTCTTAGGTCTGTGTGAAAGATAATTGTGTAGGCGTGATGAGTTCTTTACCTTTAAAATAGTGTTGCTTTAAATGTTTTCATTTTTGTCTCAAAGATATCATTTAGATAAAATATAGCTGCCAGTGGTGGTGACTGGTGGCATTTATGTGATGTGACTTCTCATTTGAGGTTTGAACAGCACTTTTAAACCTCTGAAAAGACCTGATAAAAAGTGAGGTTTGCTCATTGTGAACTAACGGAAAATCACCACCTTTCTGTAGGTTGATTATTTGTATGTGGATTTTTTTCAGTCAAATATACTTTTTTTTTCTTAAATTCCCTCTTTATATGGTTTCAATATGCATAGTCATAAGTATGCTGAGCAAAACACCGTCCAAAATAAAGCTTGTCCAGAACTGCAAACTTGAGAACATTTCCAAAGCAGACACACTGAACGTGTACGGGTTTTTTTAAAGCAGTTTCTGGTAGGAAACTATTTGCTGGTTTCTGGTCTTTGTGTTCATGCTCAGACTTGCAGATTGTCAGCCTACACAACTTTCCAGGAAAACCCATCCAGAAAAGGACAGCATCTCGCAAGTGACAGGGATCCAGAGCCTGTGCATCTGTGCTCTGGCTCTGCTGATGAAAAATGATACAAGTACAGGATGTGGTGGGTTTGAATTCACAGTCCTTGTTCTGCAGCAAGGCTCGATGAAATGAAACAAAATTTGCAATAATTCTRCTGAAAAGTAAGTAATAGGTACTGTTAAGAAAGAGTGTCTCTGTCTCCTAGGCAGAAATTGACCACTGACTCAGAGGTAGCATTGATACTCACTTGTGGTTTCCTGGGAAATGCTGCCCGGTGAGGCAAAGGAGGAATGTACATCATCATCCCTTCTGAATCATCTTTAGCTCTATCTTCTCTTCTAGGCTGAAATCACAAATTATTAATAGCTCCAGGAATTGAAAGAAAAGAGTCTAAAAAAAACCATTTCCAAACAAGTTTTTTGGGTTGTTTTTAGGAAACTTCCAGATGACTTTGCCAACTAGTTCTTGTGTATTTGCTACATCCATGTAGCTGTTTCTTTTTTCTTTTTTTTTTTTTTTTTATTTCTTGGAGCTTGAAACATTTGCTTTCTGTGAGAAAAGTATTTTGCAAGTGTGGTAAGTTTATTCTCTGAAGAGTGCCTTTGGACATACTGTTATCTATGTAGTTGTCAGTGGACTTCTCATCAAATCTCATCATCATATTACTCCGTGAGGGTCACAGCAATTTGAGCCTGGCTCTGTGCCATCCCGGGCAGATGGCACGGGCAGGGAGCCAGGCAGGCATGGTGAGGGCAGGAGGCTTTTTCGGCAGCCTCGTTTGAAAGTGTGAGAGCCGTGGCCCGCGTGCAGCGCGCCCGCACGCACCGCGGCCGCTCTCCCCTCGTGTGCGCGGCAGTAGAGGCAGAGCTCTGGTGTAGAACAGCCTGGAACGGCCCTCAGGTTTTCTCCTAAGACAGTGGCAGCCCTGGAGAAGCCTCAGCAGGATAGTGGGCCAATTCTCTTTATTTGCTCCAGTTGAGTTCAGTCAGTTTACACAAGGAATGCATTTTAATCAGGATAAATACAATTCCCTTAAAAAACCAAGTTTTTCTCAAGGTCAATTAAAAACAAAATGTAGCACATGAACTTTTTACTTYTTTGTGTGTGGAAATTGTAATGATGTTATTTTTATTATTATTTATTATTATTATTTAGTAGTATATTGGCCACTGATTTCTTGACCGAATGGGCATTCATGTTTCTTAACTGAGTCGTAGTTAAAGTTTATTTCCCTTACTCTTCTTTAATTGCTGGAGTAAGTTTCTTTAAGGAAAACATTTTAAGACTGTGTAACAGGGAATCATTTAATAGTGTGTAAGAGGTGTGTACTTGTGGTTTAAACAAATTACAGGTGTGCTAAGTTTGGTAGAGCAGCCAGGCGTGGTTGCAGTTTAAATGTCACAAGTCCTCACAGATGTGAAAAGCTTGGTAACAACTGCTTTGATAATTTGGTCATCCTGAGGATTATTGCTTCATGTGAAAATGAATAATTTGTATCATGTTGCTTTGGTRAGTAAAGGTAGTTCGAAATAATGTATGAAGGTGGGGCTGGGCTACATTGCCCATGGCTAAAACTGTCCACYTACCCCAGCAAGTACTGACAGGGCTTTGAGGTGTCTGTGTGCTGACTGTAAATCTTAGCAAAAAAAACCCCCAAAACACCAAAATAGCAAAACTTTGTTTAAAATCTTAGTGTATTAGCTGTCAGTTTTCTTTATGAAGAGGCACATACATAGAAGTTGCTTTTTTCCCTTGATCTCCTCCTCATGTATGGGAGTCTGATCCATCCTTGGACACATTGACTTGAAAACTGTGGGCAAACAAGAGAGTGGAGCTGTGTGATTGATGGCTGTACATGGAAGGCATGGACTGTGCCTGAAGAAAAGCTTTTAAAGTAATTGTATTGCTTCCCCTTTTATATGCAAGTTGCATTAGCAAGAGAATGATTTGTTTACTTCATCCCTCTATTACTTGGTATCAGCCTTAGTGTATCTTAACATAGTAAAATTTGAGAAGAGAAAGGGAAATATTATTTTAGTGTTCTGGTTATTTATTTAAGAGGTTTGGTGATACTCTGGCACATCTTACATCACGCTGAATTTCATTGTACAATTYGTTCACAGAAAATTGGATTCTTTGAGCAAGTCTGCTCTAGCAGTTATTAAAACAGCTGAATCAGTTCCTTTCATAAGCTTAAAAGAAAGGGTATGAATACAGAATAAACTCCAGATAAGAGATGTGATTTTAGTGTAGCTCAACTGTTTTTTCCTGTAAAACACATAGGCTAGAAAGGGCTCCTGTAATCTTTGTCTGACCTTAAACCTGTAATACTTCTATAGAGGCCCTGTGTTTTGTTCCAGCAGCCACACCGAGTTATATATAAACCTTTTTTTTTTTTTATTAGGGTGCTGGAAATGATGTAATAAACATCTGCTTAATACATGTTTCTTGGTGTCTGCATTGTGTGCAGATTTATGGACAGAAAATACATACTTGAATGAAGCTTGGTGTGATCATATTATTATTATTTTTTACAGTAAAATAGATACAAGTAAATGTAACTGGAAAAAACCCACAAGAATGTATTTTCATTATATGGGATTTCTGTTAGAGCCCAGCTAAATTGAAGAAATTACTGTTTTGTTAGTGTTGTGTCAGCATCTACTTTTATATGTGTTCATATAATCAGGCATCTTGTGGTCTGGTGTGTATCAATTTGTTCATTTCAAGCCATAAAGTACATTATTGTCACTGAGGGAGGTGCCATAACTGTGTGTAACACTGGAATTACCATCCCACTGTATTGAATAGAGCCTGTGCAGGAACATCATATGTTTATATCAACCTAGGTGGTGTTTGCCTGTGATTTAYTGCCAGGACATGTGTCTGAAGACACGGCCTTTCTTCTTCCACTAGAGTGAAAAACAAAAGAAAAACTGAAATAAAATGTAATTTATTTAGGTACAGTTGAGAACTGGTCTTTGATGGCATGAACAGGCTGCCCCAGTTGAGTTTTGCCATCCTCATGTACCTCTTGTTCTAAAATTGTATTACGTGGGATAATGCTGGATTTTTTAATAAGTCAAAAGGCTGTTGGTAGTGCAGAATCTTTTTTGGGGTTCCATAGCTCACTGATACACTCGACTAATTCCCCCAAGGTGATCCCATTCTCTTTGTGCCGGAGTCCCAAACTTTGGGTTGATTTCCTGAGGGTTAAAAGTTGTTCTTTTTAACACAGAAAAAGTGTTTCTGTTGACAAGCTTCCTAATATAGACTATGTAGGTGATCTGTTTTAGGAGACAGGATGTATTATTCCTGGGAGAAAGAAACACACTTGTTCTCCAGCATGTGGGTTCAGGTGCTGGGAGTGCAGGTAGAGCTGCTAAGCTGGTAAGAATTCTTCCCCCAAAACTTAAGTCTTTTTCTTTGCATTAAAAAAAAAAAAAGTGTTGAAAGGGATTTTTTTAACTGTCAGGTGARTGTTTTTAACAGTTGAGCCTCTTTATTTTTTGCGAAGAATCACTGTATTGTCTTTCTCTCTTTCTTTTTTCTTTCATAACTCTTGCCACGGGAGGAATTTTAGCCTTCCCTTCTGRCACGACACAGAAGTTCGGCCGCTTCTGCCATCATAAAGTGTACAGACCCAGTGAGGTCTTGAGGACAGAGACGTGAGGATCTCTCTTGGCTCTCGGAGCCTCAAAGGAATGGTGCAGTTCTGCCCCTTAGGTGGTGGTCAGTACTGGGAGAAGGGAGCAGTGTCAGGGCCTCTGGTGTTGTGTTTGCAGGGACTCCTGGGCACRCTGATTTTTCACACCTTTAACAGACAGAAAGGGAGCCTCTCAACAGGTCACTTTTCCTGGCCTCCTCTATGTCATTATTTTCAGAGCATTGGGTACTCTGAAAGTACGTCCTTATCCCTGTGCAGCTCCATGAGGAAGAGCAGGCAATTTTTTCCTTTCCTTTTTTCTCTCTGCCCCTCTCTCCCACAGATAGCACGTAAAGCTTTGTTGGGTTAGTGCTCCTGGTTAGCAGCACCAGAGATTAGTGTTATCTCTGGAATTGTTATGTGTGGGCCAATATTGGGTGACAGCCTCTCCAGCATCTGACTGGCAGGGGAATTCCATCATCCTGTGTATTTTCTAGAGATTTCAGCATTTTTACTGTGGATATCCAAAGCCCACTGTATTTTCCCTTGGGAGGTGGGAGGGCTGAGATGAGGTGAATAGAGGAATAGGGAAGTTTGTACAGAAAACCGGAACAACTCTTTAGTCTTCAGTCTGGTCTGCAGTTTCRTACAAACCACATAGTAAAAAGTCAATTATAATAACTTAGAAATGAGGCAAAAAGCTTTTTCTATACTCACTGCTCATGTTTAAGATCTTCTGGCTTCATAGCCAGTTCTCAGAATAGCTTACTACTTAGTTAATGTATTTGACCTAATGACCAAAAGTGGCAACTTTATGAATTATGTATCAGTCTCTTGGGTACCAAACGGTGTGCTTTGGTTTTATTAAATCATTTCTGATTTGATTATCTTCATTAGATCATGCAGCAAGTTAATTTCTTCTGAATTTATTGTTYGGACTTTACAATTAAAAGATGCAAATCAAATTGTACGGTTCTCCTCCTGTCTTCATTATGCTATCAGTGAGTTTTAGAATTTCAAATAATGTTGTAATGCAGCTTTCTTATAATCTAAGAATAGAAGATCAGTGTAATACATGGATTATCAATTTCTGGACCCTGCATCTGTTCAGAAGAAGCATATTTCCAGACTCAGGAACAGCCGCAGTTGTTCATGAGGGACTTTTATATATTTCAACTTGCCAATTAGTAATAGAGTGATGGTTTTCTAGGATGCGTAAATCACGCTTTTTTAACAGCAATRTGACAACTTGCCTCAAGTAAGAACATCAGGATCTCTTAAGCTAAAGTTGGACGCTTCTGAAGTATAGGGTTTATTTTCAAAATCAGCTGGGAGGTGAAGTCTGAGGGTGGAGAGACACAAATAGGAAATGTCGACAAACACATGGAGAGTGAAGGCTCTGTGGAGTTTGGTGTTCCCTATGCCCTGCAGAGCTCAGTTGTCCATGTTATTGTTCAGTCCAAACAATCGACCTAAATACTGCAGCTGAACCCAAGGACGCCGTGCATTGTTTATCTTCTCACAATTATTATGAACTTCTGCCTGAAGTGCTGTGTGTAATATGGCTGGAAGATCTAAAAAAGGGAGGAGCTCATCTTTTTTTTGTGGTTGACTTGCTATGTTTCAATTTTGGAGCTCTTTGAAGCTTGTGTATAGAATCATCCAAACTCTCTAATCCGGGATACTAAGTGGTTCCTGCATATGCAACAGTACTGTTCCAAAAAAAAAAGCAAAAATTAAGTGATAGATGGCCTGTGTTATTATACTAATGCCTGAGGCTTTTCAGTATGCTGCAGCAGAGGGTTTCCCTTTCCTGAGTGTTTATTTAAAGTAAAATTAATTTGGTCCATMCATAATTATTTTATTAACTGAAAAATATATCAGTTGCTTTGCAAGCCTTTCACTTCTCTGTATTCCTCGTGCTCCCATCTGTGTGTTACCGACAGGGATTTTTTGTTTTGGTTTGGGGTTTTTTGTGTGCATGTGTTCAGTGGTTGGAGGGTTCATTTAGATTGTAGTTTAAATACATTCATGTTGCTTGATTGCAATAACGCCTCATTCTTAAAGGAGAAAATTCAAATTTTCTTGGAAAAGATGGGTAAATAATTTACTTTGTATTCCTTGTTAAATATGTTCCATACAGTTGTCTTCAGAAATGTGCAATTACCATTAAATAATTCTCTGGCAGTGAAATAATGCTTAGTCTACAAAAGGATTGGTTTTTTTTCTTAGTTTTGGAGATAAAATTTGATTCGGACCTTTCAGTGGATATGTTTATGATTCAATAGTAAATATTACTGAGGAAGGCATTCCTCCTGGTCATTTTGAGTCAGTTCGATAAAAACCTTGATTTAGGACAAGGATACAGGATTTTTTGGGTAATGAAGTAGTTGCTGAATAGAGAGACAAAATTTGTTCCAAACGCTTAAATTAGGCAGGGATAAACGATGATGGGATTTGTGCAGTTTGAGAGTTGTCATTTCATTTAAATCTGTGGAGTTGCACCAGGGTAGGTGAAATCTATTCAAGATTCCATTCTTGAATGCTGAAGTTTTTCCTTTTTTCTTCTGATTTATCATAGATGTACTCTTGGATGAAGATGATAAGTTTTATGCTCCATGTATTATTTTCTACTGTGCAGGCTAAAATATTACAATTCCTTCTTCAAAGACAACAATATATTTGAATGAGAACTAATTACCTCTTTTTTTTATTCCAAGTGACAAAAGCTAATATATCACACTTAGCCACTATAAGAACTCCATTTCAGTAAACTAATTAAACTAATCCTATCTCTACTCATTATTCTCAGTTCTGCTAAATATTTTAACAGCATAGATTTATTTCATTACATAAATTATATCATACTTAAAGAAAACAGTTTGCATAATGGTGTATTTGCATTCCCAGGAGTTTATTTTGGGTTTTTGAATTCAGACTTCAAATTTCAGTTGAAATAATATTATTTGCCTTATTTACGATGGTAATTCTTCTTAATTATTACTAATTATCTAGAATGATGTATAGCTTTAATTAAATGTGTTTGGCATTCTTGTTAACTTAGATTAAACAGTGACAGTTCTCCTGCATATAGACAATATAATGTGAGAAAGTTGTGATGTTTCCTACAGTTTAAACCCTGTAATTTCATAACATTGTGGGTGGTCCTTTCAATGAACCAATCACAGGGTAAAAAAAAAGTTGCTTTTTGATTGTTAGTGATTTTGATTGTACTAAGTAAAAAGATCATGTGCTTACTGGACATGTCTTATGCTATATAATGAAAATAAAAATGTCTCCCTCATTTTTTTCTGCTTAAACTATGAAACCAGGATGTTTGGAATGCTAAGAATTTAACAGCAGTGTTGCTAAGAAGCTGTAAAGGAAGGGTGCATAAGTACCACTTCAGACTAAATTGCTTTCTACTTAAAGACATGTAATGCAATTAAAACAAGAACCTGTAAGCCTCCCAAATCTCTTAAGTTTAGTTTAGGTCTTGCACTTTAAGATACCTGTTGCAGAGCTTTCCAAAATGCTAAAGACAATGCAGATAATAAGTAATTAAACAGAATGAATTTACAGTATGTAATTCATGTGAGCTGTATAGATGATTCAGAAGTTCACTGATTTTTTTGATAAAGCACTTATATCACAGAAGTAGTGGTGTTCCAACCYTAATGCCAGTTTTTATACTGTTATCTGAACTTTGACTTCTGTCACTGTTTCTGGCCTCTCATAGTGCTGACATGAGGCGAATCATGAGGATTTTAGGAAATTCACACAGAAAGAGAATTAATCTTGGGTAGTTCTAGCCGCAGATTCTGCATGATTTCTTAAAGAATGRGAGGCAGACAACTGATAGACAATTTGTAAATTGTTTTATCCTAAGTGCTGTGGGTTACGGTCCCTCAGCTCAACATGTCATGAGAGCTCTCTCGCTCTTGTGCCTGTCAAATCCAATCTGCCAGCTGGAATTAGCAGAACTGTAATTCATCTTCCAGGTACCAAGCAAGCATCAATACAGCTTTCAATGACACTTTGCTCTGCTTTTCACCTTAGCTGCTTCTTGAATGCAACAGCGTCAATTGCTTTCATATTTTGCTCATCAATAATCAAAACCTTTCATTCATTGGCTTATTTCATTGCCACACTTTTGTTTTGGCCATTCGAGTATTTGTCCCTAATTCATTACAAAAGACCGTGATAGTTTTGTTTCCTRTCATCTGTGCTGTTCCTTTTCTGACATAGACAAGAAAAGTAAATCGGTGTGTGGATCTTTAAATTTGAGTTTTCTTTTATTCATCTAATCTGCAAAGATGCTACCTACAAACAAGCTTCAGATGTGGTTTACAGAGATTAKCATAATGGTGTAATCTGGTCACGTTAAATATATTGCAAATAGATCTTTGAATGCCAGAAATTATTAGAAACRAAAAGGAAAATTGAGCCCATGATATATAATCTATTTTATCCTTCTCTGATACATCTTTCTCCTTAACGGTTTGGAGAATATCMAGTAAAATTTTGAAGAAAGGTAACTGTTTCAAATAACAGTTCTTAAATTGATTCCAAGTGCTCTATGAACCATTCAGTCTTAGAAACTGGGCTAAAAGACTAACTATTCTTTTGAAGAATATCTAGATTTTAATGCTTAATAKGAGATTACAAAGACTATTTGTAACATTTTTATTTAGTTTYTTAGAGTAATAATTGTGATGAAGGTGTTCAGTAAGGGAAAAGTTGTAGGTTACAGAGCTTTTCACCTTCAAGAGGCCTCTTTAATTTGAGCTCTATCAATAGTGATTGAGTGCTGGCAGTGCTGGTGCACACTCGGTGACCTCTGTGCAGTAACCCTGCTCTTCATGCAAAGGTCCTGGTGACTGGCCTCGAGGAGCTGCCAGAGCATGCAGGAGACTGCAGACATTGAATGGCTCTGGAAACCAATCCAGGCACCTTTGTGTGGGCATTCTGGTCCGGCCGGACTTGGGAGCTCACTGATGTGTGTGAAAAACCCGCGATCCCAGTCAAGTCTTGGCAGGGACACGGGTGACAGGACAAGGGGGAAYGGCTTTCGACTGTCAGAGGGCAGAGCTAGTTTAGATTTTAGGAAGAAATCCTGCAGGGGCTGCCTGGGGCTGCCCCTGGATCCCTGGAAGTGTCCAAGGCCAGGCTGGATGGGACTTGGAGGTGGAAGGGTTGGTGRAAGGTGTCCCTRCCYRTGGCAGGGAGTGGGATGAGATGAGCTTTAAGGTCCCTTCCAACACAAACCAATTTCAGGTAATTCTCTGAAGCTGTACACGTTTAGAAAACACCTGTGACGTTGTCTCCTGGCTTTCATTGTTTATCAGGTGTTCTGGGTGTTACTGTGACTCTGTCTTGCTCATGCAAACTGCTGASCCAAGCTGTCAGAAGCAGAATGGAAGCTCCTTCTGCTGAAATCGGGACAGAATGGAAGGTACMCAGACCTGGCTAAAAATGAGGCTGTAGCGGTGGGGGTGAAAAATACATAAGTAGACTTGGAGCTGGCAAGTGCTCAGAAGATCAGTAAAAAATGAAGTTTTCCTGAAGGTCAGGAGTCTCTGTTTTGGTGGATTTGAGAGTACTTTGTTCAGCTGAAGTGACTGGCAAAWAAGAGGGGATGGTGGGGAAGGCAACCTGCCTTGTCAACCCTAGAGGCAGGCAGAGAGAAAAAAACTCTCTACTGAGGAATATTTGATATCTGTCTTCCCAGTATCCTTATTTACTGTTTATATATTTTTCTCAGTACATCTTGCATTAGTTCTCAGTATCAGTAAAATAAAATTTCAGTTGCTAGATATGCTAATACCTAATAACATTGCTTGTACTCTTTAAAGTGTGCTGTGCCTGAGTAAAATATGAGCTGTGTATGGAGCTTCAGTCTGCTTGCCTAGCTTGACATCGGGGTGGTGTTTCACTTGACAGATGTCTGCAATTACTAATATTTTTCATAGTTATGTGTATTTCATAAGTCATCTATAAGATCATGTAGCAAACTTAGGGGGCAAATTTCTCTGTTATTTTTTTTTAAATTTCAAATTGCAGTGTTAAAATTTCTTGAAGTACCTTGTACATACATATATGCATTTATGTCTATTTGTGCAGAACTTGTCTGTATAATTTTTACATTTAAAAATAACTGTATGTGTAGTGTAAAATACGCTACATAATTTATAGAGTTCTTCACACTTTTTATTTCTGTTTGTGTTAATTGAATGTCAACCTATAAATCATGCTTATAACTAAGTTATTTTGAARTAAAATAAGATTTTCACTTTTTTTTTTTTCGGGCACATCTTATTTATTTAACAATGACTTTTCATTTTGCATTAGCTTGCATGCTTACAGTATTTACATTAATTGGCATGTAAGGAACACCAGTTAAACAGACTCACACATATCCTTCCTGAATATTGCAGTGAGCTAAATGTGTTTGAAAATTTATGTGGTTTGATATTGGTAAACGAGATGTATTTGTGGATCATGTTGCTCATATATTAACTATGTTTAGTTATATATTTATAATAAATACCTCATTGGTCAAAAGATGTGCAGGTAATATAAATATTTTATGGAAATGCCAAAAATGTGAAATTGTTGAGGTGGTGAAAGAGTTGTTAGATCACAAATTCCATGTCAGTTTGGTCTTCAGTTCTAGTAGCATAACATTTTGACAAGGGACATTTTATACAGTCCAAAAACCAGATCTTTCACTTTTGTGGTTACAGCTCAGTTGAAGTTATTCCCCTTGAGGACCTGACCTCCAGTGCTAAATCTCCCAATTCTATCTTTTGCTAGGCAAAGAAGATGATGACAGTATAAGCCCATGCACTCACAGCAGCAGTTTCACACATTTGATGAGCTCACATTCACGAGACATCTCCATATCCTGTAGTGTTCAGCCAGGTGGACCAGGCATAACATAGTCCATAGTGAGTAGAGTCCTACATTATATTAAGCTCTCTCTCCATTCCTTTCTAGAACTGGGATGAGTGGCTGGTGGCGTTGGGGTGGGGGTAAAGAAATAGGAAATCTTCCTGATTAATTAATCCAACAAAATGCTTTCTCTTTTTGTCATGTTCTTCTCTCCTACCATACGTTCTGACCATTTCATCCCAAAGTGGCCACCTAACAAAGACACCATTATTCTAATATGCTTTGTAGCCTGTTGTAAAATAGCAAAAAAAAAAAAAAAAAAAAACCAAACTAAAGACACTCCGGTGTATTCATTAAAAAATAATTTGTTTATAATTTCTGCTGGTCATGATAATAGATAGAGAGGTATTTAGAAAGAAAATTAGCCAAAGTGAGCAAACAGCTCTCCAGGCATAACACATGGGTGTGAACAAAGGCTTAAAAGAACATTCTCCAACTATTTAAGCAGTCTTTGCATAGTGTAATCACAGACCCTGATGGTAAAATGRCAGATATTTATTGTGTTTATTTCTTGTTACTAGCAGAATTCTTAAAGTATAGTACTTAAAACGTTAAAAACAAAGAGCGGTCCTACTGAAAAAACCTGATCTGTAACAAATTTGGTCACTGAAGAGCTGCTGGTTTTGCGTGAACAGGCCRTACAGCCTAATTTCAAACCCAGGCTATTGTTCTGGGGGTTTTGTGCTTGACACCCCACATTACTTTGTGTCCAAGGTATTAYTAAATGCTATAATAGCTCCAAAGCAGCGAAGCCGGTGTTATGGGTTCTCTATCCCAAACTCAAGCACACAAGCAGTGGTATATCCGAGACCTACAGGTCCGTGTAGAGTCTCCTCTGAACCAGCTGGGTGATGACAGATGGACACAAGGCGGACTAGGGGCAGGGAGAGGCTGGGAGGGTGAAAAAATGGAGAGCTGATCATGTTGGAAAAGAGCTGAGCATGGTTAGCCAAGCCAAGAAAAATGCTGAGAAGGGGATATTGTTCCTGGCTGTGGCTACTTGGGAGCAGAGGACAGGATATGGACTTTTTTTTTTTAGCTAAAAGGCACAAAGCTAAAGATGTACGTGCTGTCCATAATAATTTACAGGGAGCTGTAAAAGAACCTTTAAATAGTCACATCAGGGAGTTTCTGAAACAGGATTCCAGTTTGAGCACGGGCCAGGGGAGGTCAAACACTTATCAAATTTTAAGAAGGAATTTCTACCCTTAAGAAAAATTATATCATGTGGCTTCCTAGCAGGTGACTCAACTCACTGACTCAGGAGTTATCTTCCAGCTCTGCTTTCTTTCCAAGAAAAGTCAGTCACAGATGCTCTGGCATTCTCAGCTGCCAAAATCCCTGCAGTTGATAGGATTAACTAGCTAAATTTGTCCATGAAAAATAAGAAATCTGTGTTTTCTCAGCAACATTCAGTAATTCACATGTTACTACTATATTTGGTGATAGTGTTGCTTTTCCTAAACCTTGTGTTTTCTGGGGTTCTATGTAAATTCATGTGATAAAGGAACTATAGTTTGTATACTATAAAAAAAAAAAATAGTGCATGCTGTTCAAAGTTACCTTATTTCAGGGGAAGGTTTATTGGAAATGCAGCTCACGCAATGTGTGATGAGGTGGAAAAAAATAACAGAAGTGACCTCAGTCAGTGCATGCAGCCCACGTGCTTGCCATTTTTCCATTTTCTTAAGCGTTTATGGACAATTGAACTTCTACAGTGTGCCGCAAATAGGTAGTTTCCACATCTTTCTGTGCATGCTGTCATATTTGTATATTTCTAAAGTTATTAATAGTAAGTGCAGAGAAAGAAAAAATTATATGTTTTGAAATTATACTAGATGGCAGAAGTAGTAACTACACTGTGGCGCAAGACAATTCTGATGCTTGCAGAATCAACTCCATAATTACATTTTTCGCTTATAAAATCTTACTCATAATTTACTTTTCAAGAACTCGTAATTTGTGCAAAATTTAATTTCAGAGGTAAAATCTCAGTGAAGGGATGCCTCAATGCTGCTTTTTCCTGTGGAGTTAAGTCTTGCACAGCTGTGCGCTTACCCTTTAATGCATGCACCAGAAAGTTAATACAGTTTGCAAAGGTTAACAGCAGCCCAGTAACTGCACTGAAAATCAGACAACTTTAGGCCAAATAGATCTCTTATGGTTCTGTGTATGTAGGCATTGCCTACTTTAGAAATAAATTAGGATAAGATCCAGCTTCATGCTGCGCCGTCTTCAAGATTCTGTGGCACCACATCTGCTAATATTCCTTTACTAGAAACTTTCTAGAGAGTAAGAACTCTGGGACTTAGCATTGTGTAAAAAAGTGTTTATAACCTCATGAGTTTGTTATTGAGGGTGCCCAAAGTTCCTTTTTCACGCCAGATCCTCTCCCAATTTCATTTTACATATCGCTGTCTGTACAATTGTTGCTGTTCCAGCTGCATTAGCTTATACCTTCTTACATATTCTCTTTATATTTTTATTGAGGATTGTCACTAAACCAAAAAAGAACATTGTCCTTTCCAGGTTAGGTAGCAGTCCTTTTATTCCACCTATTTCATCAGATTTAAACCTTTCATGACACTCTTAAATAATCATCATATTTTCCTGCCTTGCCTTTTTGAGCATTTATTCATGTTAAGCAATCAGCTAAATAAGCATTTTAAACTGCCACCCAAGTTACTCAGTGCAGTGCCAACGTGTACCTTGATGATTCATATGAACATAAAGAATTCTATCCATGTTTTCATTATTGTACCTGGATATATGATTATTTTGGAAGTGAGATGAGGACCCATTTGCAGTGTGCATGTAGCAATATCTGTGTAGGCATACAAACAGGAGGTTGAAATACAGACAGGAGAATATGCAAGGATTAATATTTGCTCTCTTTCTGGCCTTTTTAAATTAAGAAAACCTGCTGGTGTTTTGGGTGATTCTATGATATCAGTTCATTTCAACCACTTAAGTGACTTAATTTAAAAAGGATGAGTAGTAAGGAGAGATTATAAAAAGAAAAAAAAAATAATAGAATTAGTAACAAGCAGTTTGGTCTGTGGTTATCTTAGCTGAATGTTACATGCTGAGAGAATACAACACCGTGGACAAGAAGTAGTCTTGAATATTTTGCTCACCTAAAGACTTCCTGCAGCTGATTCTTTCTGGAGGAAATACTCTGCCAACCACGTTCTTACAGTGTCACCTTTTGAACCGTTGTGCCTGGGTGTTCCTTTTGCAGCTCAGGACAGTTTTATGTGATATGTGAAATAATCCACATTTCTGGATTTTACCAGCATTTATTGGGTTTCTGCACAAGTATGTGTGAAATGATTCTTCATTTCTGATCCCAACCTTTTGATTAATCAACTTTCCCTTGGGCAGTCGTGCAGAATTTGCCATGTTGTGCGGCAGCCAAACAAGCATTTAAGATTTTCATTGTTAAGCTCAGTTAAAGTATAAATTGAGATTTTAGCAAATGACTTTTTGCATAAATAAGCATGTAATAATATCCTCTGTGATACCACTTCTTTTTTTCTGTTTTTGAGAAATGCATCCCTCGACAGAAAGGGCTGCTCAGGCCATTCATGTTTTTTATAACAATATAAGACACATTAGGGTAGAATGAAGTAATCTCATAGCAGAGGAACAGAGTGACCTTTTAGCCATATAAAGTTTGATCAGGTGCCTGGAGTAACATGTGAATAGAAATAATGTTGGGTTGGTCTGGCATCTCTGGAGAGCTGGGTAAGAGCGCATCAAGGGCTCAGGGAAATGCCTGTTGCAGAAAGAGTTTGATATCATACAACAGATGACAGATGCTGGACACCTTTATAGTGTTAGTATAACTGCCATGTATGTTATAAATTAATTTTTAAAGGGATTTATGATATCTAGTTGTGATTGAGAAGTAAGAATGTGAGACAGGATTACAAAGAATCTCAGAAAAGACTGTGCAATTAATTTAAAATCCAGCGGAACTCCACTAAGACACAGTTCTGAGTGAAGGACTCACAGTGCCTCTTTCTTATGCCAACTTAATTTTGCATTATTGCATGAGAAAATAATATGTCAATATTTTTTATCAAATGCTCTTTCATCTCCAACTACAACTTTTTTTTACCAGCGCCACCTGCAACTCATAATTTATTTTTTTCTTTAAAAACTGATACTGAATTTAAAAACTATTAGCTATAAATTCTTATGCTCTCATTAATCTTGTTGTCTAATTGAAGAACCAAATATTGGAGAACTCAAGAATGGCGCTATAGTTCTAATCACTTCTGTAATTCTTTTAAACTCAGTGCAAACTGAATGATTACTCACAGAAAATATTAGTACAGAGAAAATACGGTGTGGGCAAATGTTATGCTGCCTTCCTTGAAGTATTCAGGTGACCTTATTATCTACCAACATGAAAAACTGATGTTGGGAAAAGAAGGTCATTCAGACATCAAGGAAAAATCAGTCCTTGTCCTTTGCTGTAGAGACTTCTGAGTGTGTATCAGTGGCTCTGGAGAGGAATCCCACAACTGATCTGCTGTGTGTGATATGTAGATAAAATCCTAGTGGGTTTTCCTTCCTGGGGATATAAATAATTAGGTAGTTACACTGTAAGGTGATAATCAAAGCCATTTTTGCAAAGGACAGGCCATAAAACCTGATTTGTCAACAAAACCTTTTCAGTTATTAATAGGGAATTTCATATATACTTATTAGAATATTCCATAGAGTTGCAGATAGAAAATGAAGCTATTTATTGATCAGAACTGATTTTTTTTCCCTGGAGTCCGTGCCCTAACTGTAGAGTACAAGTGCTGACTGCCACACTCTGCTGATTGCAGATTTTTTTTTGACAGCCACGACCTGACTCTTCCCTAATCCGTGTAGCTGCATTGTAGGAATTACAAAGCTTAAGTGACAGACCTGTTCTGTATTCCAAGAACTTCAACACACCTGTCATCAGATAGAAGCAAGAATGCCCAAGTCATCACTTTACTTGGGAAGCAGAACAGATGATTGAAATTATTTCTTACTACTAACTAATTCCCCTTTTAGCAGAGATAAGCTGCTTTGTTCAGCTGTAAATGAAACATTAGGGTATTAGCTGTCAAGGCAGAAGTACTGGAGGAGCTAAGATTTTATCAGCAGTAGTAACATTCCGGGCAATAAATTGTTTTGTTGGGCAGAATACTATTCTCCAGAGGTACAGAGAAACAAAGCTCATTAAGGTAAATGCTTAAAGCACCGCAAAAAAGCAAAGACAAAGGCTTATTACCTTTGTTTTGGGGATAGATAAAACATTTGCACTTTTTCATCTCTGTGTAGCAGTGAAGAATTATGTGGTACTGTTATTAAAAAGATGCATTTGTAGGCTTGTAGAATGCTTTCTGAATATATCCAAGGGACAAATACATTCCTGAAATATCAACAGAGAGCTGTAGTAAGTGATGGCTTTTTGGAAATTGTTTTGTTTCCCTCTGGGTAAAATTAGGTATCTGTACATTGTCCTGTACTTAGCATTCATCAGATTAATAGACTTGCATTATTAAATGAATGTTTGAAATGGAGAAGCAGAAATGTTGGAGTTACACTAAATATTTTTACCAGTATATGTACCTAAATTAAATTCATAAGGGTTTATGGTATGAAGCATTAGGATGATGGGAAGAGAGGAACTGTTGATGGTAGGGACTGCAGCTAAAGAAAAATATTTTGAATGTTAGGAAGGAATTACAGCTCTGTAAACCAAGGATGGACATAAACTTGCTATCAGAAACAGTTAAGTAAAATAGGTCGAAAGAATCTCTGCTTGTGAGCTAAAAAGCTGGCAAGTAGCCAGAGGCAGATACTGTTTTCCATCATTGCTTGTTTGAAGTAGCATTTCAGAAAACTGTAAAATAGAAGTTTCATCCATAACACAAAGGACAAAGACGTGTAGCTGAAAAATTGCACGGAAGATTCTGTTAATAGCTGACATAAACGTCCGCAGAATTTTCTCTGTGCAACATCTAGGATTTGGAAACACTGAAGAGAACTTTGCAGTCCACCATGTTACCTACAAAGGAGTCAAGAAAAGATGGTTTAGGAAGAATTGAGTAAAAATTAGAAGACAGCTGACCAAAGTGTGGGTTATCTATTAATTTATTTATTTATGGCTTTCTGTAGACAGGAAATCCTACATAGATAAAAACCAAAATTCTGAATTCTGCTAGTTGGTTGTATGTATTATAGAAATATCTATTCTATTCTATATATATATATATATATATATATCAATATTATTTATATTAATGTTGTCTATTGTATATAGACATGATGTTGTTTAAATATGGCTGTCACTAGGTCATTGTCCAGTGATGAACAAATCTTCAGAATCAGTTTTCCATCTCTGTGAAACAGAAATTATCATATTGGCCCCCCAGTATAATCTGCTTGATTTTGAGGGGATAAGTACAATGATAGTCAACTTTGTTGTTGGCTAAGACTGAAATTAATGAAGTTTTTGTTTCTTCATTTGGGGTAATTGTGCTGATCTGACAAAGTGTTAAGAGTTGATGAGGGAGGATTCAGTGATGCTTTAATTTACTATCTTATACTGTTGTAAAGAATATTAAAACTTTATACAAGTGCTTTATATGCACCCCCCAACTGTAAAAGAAGATGAACTTGATTTTAAAATTGAGATTTAATCTGAAGAGTTCACATTTTAAGAACACAGCTCTCCTGTATGCTGGCATGTCCCTTGTTCAGTCCCGGTTCAGTTGCACCGCAGTGACCTGGAGCAGCAGGAACCTTTGGGCTGTTTTACTCCAAGTGCTGCATCAAATCAAACCCAGCCTGCCTGGGTTGTAGCCCTTACTGAAGGGCTGCTTTCTAATCAGAAAATGCTGCCAAGGCAGAACCCTCACACACTTGCTGAGATGAATGGGAACATGGGAAGTTCCAAAGGTAAACTCAAAAGACCAAAATATCAGGGCTTCTTGCTTCTAGTAAAAGCTTTACTCTGCTTTCTTTATCTTTGGGGAAATCAGTTTTCTTAGATGTCTCAGGAGATGAGTGCCAGGTTTTACACACAAAGGATTTATTTTAGATGATGCATCCTTCAGAACAACCAGTCAATCTGCAGCAATTTAAGTAATCTTTGCAAATGTTGATTTCACCCATCAAATGTTGATACTTTTTTCCTTTACTTGCAAAATAGGATTAATAGAGAGAATGTACAGTGTAAGTGTAGTAGATCATTGCTGTTTTTATTAAAATAAGACTGGAATATTTTGCGTGATGGACTCATCCCCAGGGTACTCTCTCACAGTTATACATAAGATAAAAACCCCCAAATTTTCAACTACCATGATCAGCAAATGAATAAGAACTGGACTTTGATCTTCTAAAATGCGTGGATTGGCTTTGAGGTGCTGCAGATCACAACACCCCACTGTGAATGTATCTGAGCCGAGCTGTGGCAAACATCCCAAGTGTTAATGGGAGAGCACCTTGGAGAATCCTTAGGGATCAAATCCAGTCATTTGCATTAGTCGAGCAAGTTGATATATTTGTATTTTATAACTCGTTTTTCCTAAGCAGCTGATTTTCAGAGTTCTGTACCAGTATTGAAAAAGGCTGTTGGGAAGAGGAGTTCATGGACCTCTTGTGAAGAGGCCAAGCGTGAGCAAATTACTTGAAGTACTTTAAGTAATTTGGGTATGGAAGATATCTGTTATGGTTACATTTTGTTTTATATTACCAAAAAGATCAACCTAGACAATAACCATAGTCCTGAGCCCAAAAGATAAGGTGCAGAGGTCTACTCTAATTTTTAACTGGTATTCTAAAGTAATTTTCATCATGCTTTCATCTTGTTTCAAAGCATAAATTTTGTTTTAAATACACACTTATTTTGGAATAATGATGGACAATTACTGAAATATTCAGAGACCTGGAGTAATTTGCATATTTACAAGTGGCTTGTTTATATCCGACATCTAGTTAAGCTTTGGGTATGTTACTGCCATGAAACACCAGGAAAAAAAAATTAAAAATAACCCCAAATAATAATCCTCATCATCATCAGTTGAAATATTTCTTTGTTCTTGTCTACTTTAGGAGCTCATGGAGCAGCTTGAAAGTGGATAGAGCTCTGAAAAAATACCAAAGTTTGTGTTTGTTGTTAAAGTGGAAGGGAAAACTTTTCTGCACTGCATCAGAAATGTCAGGCAAACAGGGGACAAGGTGCTGATCTGAGAGAAACTTCACCAGGCTCGCTTTGTACTGACAGGTCTAACCCAAATCCAGAATTCTCTTACTGTGCCACTCTGACTTTATGCAAGATCAGGGATTTCTGCCTTCTCTCAGCTTTCCTAAATCCGGCACAAGCCCCTCTGATCCATGTGTTTATTGGATAGAACACTGGCTATGGCTAATTTGCAAAGATTTGTGCTGCAGGTAATCCAACCACTTAGTCCAGCTCTAATGCATGTGGTTAAAGAAAAATGTGTATTTTGGACTGTTGTGAAGCGAGAATCAGAAACATAAGAAGGCAAACGTATCTCATATACAGATCTATACTGGCCACATTGCAGTGTCTTTAATTTGCAATTTCTGTAGCTGGGCTGGTTTTTGACATGGATCAAAATCAATTAAAACTAATGTGAGTGCAGCGCAGAGTTTTGGCACTTGACTGTGCTGGAAAGGGTTGTGGCACAAGACTAGAATTTTCTGTTTAGGACACTGGTGCAGTTGTCTTTTGTTTCAGCAGCAAGAAAGGGAGAGATAAAAGTTAGGAAAATTATACACTTGTCAGAAAACTCCTAGAAGTGGCAGAGACTTTCATGGTCTCTACAACAGTCAGTGAAGAGTTTATGCTGCGCTTTGTAAAGTTGCTTACTGCAGTATTTCCTGGTGAAGTGTTGAGTGTTTTATACCCACTCACCCCCATGTTTTCATCTGTATAAAGTGACTTTTTCATGTCAACCCTTTGCCTTGACTTCCTGGGTTTGTATCTCACGGCAGCAGTGATTACTGAAGAAAGCAGGAATGGTATTGAGCTGAGAAATCCAACTGTGGCTGCTGCTGGGCCCGGGAATTGCAGGTTGTTCCTGGATCTTGCAGGTTTAGTACTCTGGAGTGTAAACCATTGGCTGACTTTCCATGCCTTGAAAGGATTTTTTCACATTCTCTACAGGCCTCTATGTTCTTTATTCATTTGGATTCTTTGCATGATTTTCATTTCAATGAAAAACTCATCATTTTTCCTGTGTCAGTGTTTGTTTTCATTTGAACTGTGGTTTAGAGTCCTCACTTGGCTAGCCAGGAGAGAGAATAATGGAGGGGTAGTGCTGAAAAAACCGTGATGTTATTCTGTTCGTACGGCTTCTGGATAAATCCCTGAATTACTGTATTGAAGTTACTTGAAATTTTACAGTCTTTGCTGACAGGAAAACTAGGAGAATCTATCAGCGGTGCACAGTGGATGAGCCACATTCCTCAAATAATCCAGTCAATTAAAAATTGATTTTTGTTCTAGGCAGCATGGTGGTAATGTAGTGGGGAGACAGTGTATGCATTACCAACAGAGCTCACATCAGTTAAGTGATATTTAGGTGATCTTCTGTCATGGGAGAAAGCAGTGCAGTTGATGATCTTTGCTACTGAAGAAGCTAAATTGAAGTGTCAGATACCAGAATTGCATTTTATTTCTAATATGTTGGCCTGCCAGCCTGGGAGAAGCTATGTGTAGTCTGCGAATAAAAAGGGACAAAAGTGCTAAATCTAGCAGAAACTGAATGGTTTGGGGAAGATACTATAAMATGGCTTTTAGAGCCTTCAAGTAAATGCATTTAAAGGAATTGAATCTTGTGCTTCAGTTGCTGGACCTTTTGTCTACTACCTTTCTCCCTTTTCCTGGCAGCAGCGCTTAAGTAAATGAAAGATACGCATGATTTAAATTGCAACATTCTTGTTTATTAAAAATAAAAAAAAAAACCAAAACAAAACAAGACCCTTAAAGTAGTTGAGTGAGAACACACACACAAAAAAAAAAGCCCAAACCTATTAATTTAAAAATATATTTCCCTCAGATTTGTGCAATCCTGAGCTGCAGAATTTGAAGAGGTATCTTTCTAATATTGCAGGTGTGGAATCATGTGGTCATGCAGCTTGGGCTCTATCTTCAGCACACACTGTGAGCCTGCAGTATGAGACACACGCCATTCCAGCTCACAGAGCTGGAATCAGTCTGCTCTTGCCTTGAGTCATTAAAGCATCTATTGCTAAGGACAGCTTTGCAAATTTTCCAACGAAACAGAAAATATGCAGGAAGTTTTACTTCAGGTTCTTAGTAACCACAGGATGCTGAAGTCACACCTGCTCTTGGTTATGAAACATTACAACCTAAGGTGGAACTTGGATTTTTTCTTTTTTTTTTTTTTTTTTTAGCATGATACAGGCTTTTCCCTTCCTTTTCTTTCAAAAGCAGTCGTAGGATGTCCCAGTTTATCTGTGCTTCACCTAAAAGGTGGCTGTATTTCAGTAGCAGGTTAAGTAATCCCTATACTCCTCTCCAGACCTCTTGGAAGTTCAGTTTGTTAATTACTGCCAAGTGCTTTACAGTGCTCAGGTGAAAGGTGTCGGAGAAATTATGAGCAGGCTTGTTTAAGGTTTGGATCGTAATTTTTAAATGGACAGAGTTACTTCTATGCTTAATTACTTTACATCTAAACTTTGTCACTGTGCTATTTTAGTGACATACTGACACACCCCTCATCTTGGCTGGGCTTTCAACCTGCAGTATTATATCTGTTTGTAAAATGAATGTATCAGAGACAGGCTGGACGATGGGCGGTGATCCTCGAGGTATTGCACGTCTGTAAAGTAATCCCAGGCTCTATTTCTGAACATTGCTTGACAAAAATGTTTGACATCTCAAAGTCAATTTGCAAAGGAGATAGTGCATTTCCAAACGTAAGAATCCAAAATTGTTTTTGGTAGAAGAGATTGGTGCCAAAAAAAAATGTTGGCCATCAGTACAGTTACTTCTTAGCATCATATTTTGTTTTAACCTAATTTCAGTAAGTTGAAAGTCTTCCATAAAAGATAGTCTCACCTGTGTCAGTAGATTTCTTTGTTAATTTATTAGTAGGCTGTATAAAGAGAAAATAAATCACAAATGCTCTTTAAATAATATTCTTGGGGTAAAATGCTGCTGCATTTTAGTGCTTCGATAGGGGAACAAAAAGAAAAACAAGAAATGTGTTTGTGGGCCTCAGAACTCTTCAGCATGATTTGAATACAAGTGGTTGACTGTGATAAGTACGTTGGGCTCCCTTCTGTTAATTACAGTATTTCTAACGAGACTAATTTGACAGCCCCTGTGCCATATTATGCTGAATAGTTCCTATACTATCACTTGGAGGAGAAGCCTCCTCCCCACCATGTGAGTAGTTTTTGATAGATCATCATTTCAGAAGGTCTGTGCCACAAGCAGATACTTGTTCTCTGTTCAGTTGGAATGACTTCTGTCTGTTAACCACTAAATGGACGAAATTTTCCCCAAAATTGACAGAGATAGTGTCTGACTCCATTTTGCACTTTCTCTAAAATGTCTTTTTAAATCATGTGCCTTATTTCATTATGCTTTTTTGTGTAGAGATGTCAGTTTTCTTGATTTTTTGCTGTGAGTGACAGTTAACTTATTGTAAACACAAAATCTTCTATTTTCTCTGGGTTACATTAAGTAGATGGTGTTTTTAAATTTTATTTGCTGTTCTTTTTTCCTTAGAATACTGCAAAGCAAGCTGACTACTAATCTCAAGATCAAAGCTAGATATTGCAATTATCGTAATATGGAATTTGATATTTTAAAAATACCCACCGATGTTTTGTGAAACCCAAGAAACTGTTTCCTCTTAACTTGAAGTTTGCATTTTGAGAACAGTTTAAGTAACTTCTTCAGAAGTATTTAGACAAAAGGTCCAAGAGTTGCCGTAACTTTTCTTTTACAATATTATTGTAGTTTTATCCAAATTCCACCAGGTGTTGCCAAAGAACATACAGCCAAGGCAAAGTTTACAGCTGAAGTGGAAGTTGCTCGGAACAAGTGTGTACATTTTCATGAGCACAGCCATTAAAACCTTTTTCTGAAGCAGGAGCACCTTCCTTTACAGATTTAAGAGCATTCTTCTTTTCTTTGTAACTGAACATCAGGAATCAAACAATTTGCTACAGAGTTGTGTCGTTTATGTGGGTATCACATTCTTAAAATTCATTTTTTCTTATGAAAGGAAGATATTCACTCACAGGCTATAGGTGAATAATGTGCTGGTTTAACCATTAGTTACAGACTGCTGTAAATATTCCACTATGGTGCTGTCTTAATTTTGGTGATGAGGTATCTTTTTAATGAGATGTTCAAATTACTAACATTCAGCGTGTTTGGTGGGTTTGGGAATTTTTCATTCCAATAAGCAAAGTTGCTATAGACACTTTATTCCTACTACCTTTGGTAAAGATGTTCCTTTCCTTTGTTTGCTTTTTCTCTTGCTGAGTCAGGAGTTTTGCAGAACACAAATCAGTTCTGTTTCAGGGTTCGTCTCATTCCGGGAAGAAAATGTGCTTCCAAAAGCCAAGGTTTGCTTGAGGTAATAAGAGCCCCAAACTTGTGGCTGATCACAACAGTGCAGTGCAGAATGCTCAGGCAAACAGCACTCGGTAGCAGCAGGAATCGATTCCGAGCCTTGGCGCAGAGCAGTTTCCATCCTGCCTCCCTGGTGAGTCCAGCCATTGTGCTTATGGCATAAAAAGCAATGTGCATTTTAATTGCTGTTCTTGTTTTTGAACTGTTGCTCAACTATTACTGTGGTTTAAGTCAAAAAGGCTGGGTCATGGACAGCACTGGTTGCCAGAAAAGGTGTAACCAGGGACTGCTCGTGTTGGTGATGCAAAAAATCTGTGTTAGGTACTGCACTGAGCCAGGAACTTTGAGGGAATCACCTTGTAGCAGGTAATTGGGAGTCTCTAGAATGGCAGTTTTACATTCTATAAATGCTGTGAAGTTTTCTTTTGTGCTTTAATTAAAGCTTTCATTTTATTGTTGTGCACAAATGTTTTCTATTTGAATGTGTATTGAATGTTCAATAGCAACAAGGAAACCAGGATTCTTTGGGGTAGTCTGGCATAATCAGTGTGGGCTGCAAAGATAAAGGTGGTTAAGGGAGAAGGAAGGAAAAACCTGAAAGGTTGCAGTGACTCGAAGCAGAAACATGTTCAGAAATGTGACTGTAGCAAAGAGTGCACAAAGAAACTCGTTGCTTGTAAGAAATCCGGGGCAGTGACTTCACCTGGTGGTATTATTTAATTATTTTTTGAGCATTATGTCTGCCTTCCCTTGGGGTACGATCTCCCTCCTTCCACTCAGAAGTGTCAACTAATTATTTGAATACAGAATATTTTAATTACTTTAGATCTCAGTAGATGTTAGTATGTAAGTCGCTTGCTCCCTTTCATAACTCTGAGTACAGTGGGTAACTCAATATTACTGTAGCTTTCCTGGGATCCCATTTTATCACCATCCCAAAGCACTTGACAAAGAGGGTGGAAAGGGAGAAGAGGAAATATAAATTATCCTGTGGAGGTGAGATTGGATCGGCGTTTAAGCTGGTAGGTGTAACACAGATGCTGTGATCTGGTGCTGAGAGCCAAAATACTCACAGCCCTCGTGCCACTCTGAGCAAAGGTACTGAAGATTGAGCAGTTCTCTGATGTGGTCTTATCAGTTGGAGTATAATGTAAATCCTGTTACAGCAGCTTTGTCCGATCTGCCTGTAGCTTTGTTCTGAACCTTTCAGTAACAGTTCACTGAAGCAGAAAGAACCCTGTGAATTGATATTATAAACCTGCACGGTTGCTTTATTCATTGTTGAAGCAACAGAATATAACAGAAGTATTTATTTTAGTGGATTGAGGATACTTTTTTTTTTCCCTATCAACATGAGCGGAGGAAAAATGTTCTAAATGCAAAAGAGGAAAAGCTAATGCTATAATCATATCCATACCCACTCGGAGCACAATCCCATTGAAAGATAATGCAGAGCACCATATGTTTAAATTATTTTACACATTCAAAGAGATTTTTAAAATCCCAAAGTGTTGTTATTTCCTGCTGATGTAGAAAAAAATATCAGGTGATGCTATTATAATCAGGAAATAATAGTCCTGTGAAAGAAAAGCTTCTCATAATGCATTTAGTCTTTCCAGACAACTGTATTTTTCTAAGCACCACCTACCTGCTCTCTTTGGGACTGAGATGAGCCTTGGCAATTCAAGATTGCATTGTATTCACTTTCTTGCTGGTGGGCATTTCCTACTGAAGTTCAAGAGCGTGAAATTTCTCTTTAGTCTCACTGCTTTGATATGGTATTTGCCTAATAATCAAACAAATTAAAGTGTGGAAAAAATTGATAAAACTGCAATATCTTAAAATGAAGAAGCTGAAACAGTAAATTGAGTTCCTTGTAATAATGCTGTGGTGCCATGTTGACCCTCATTCTCGAAAATCAGTTTTTATGTTGTGCATCAGTAAGATGTGCGCTTTATGAACTTTTCAAGTGTCATGTAATCTCAAAATTCAGGCATTATACTTGAAGATCTTCTGCAGAGTTTTAATTAACATTAGTGAATTATGCAGATATGGAAGCCCGGCTCTATTGGTAGATGTTTGTATAGGCTATCAATGACTTTCTGCTACTTAAGACACATTTTCTCTTGTGTGGAACACTTACAAAGTGAGTTCCATTACAACTAACTAGTTTTTAAAATGGAAAGCACTCTAAGATGAGAGCTATTTCAGATAGAAATATTTTTGTATACTGCTCTTAAAATTTCACTGCTTCTCTAGGTGTGGTGTAAGGAGTTTCACATTGAAGCAGAAATCAGAATAAGTTTGGATACAAAGCAAAGTTTGAGGAATTTTATTATGTTATGTAATGGGTGCAGGGTGTTATGTTTTTCTTTCTTTTTTTAATTTTCCCATTGAGGTAGAATAGTGAGAAAGGACATTTTCTTTTTGTTAATTTTACATGTTTCTGCAATTTTAGAGTGGCAGGAATGCCCCTGATTTTCCACATGTATCTGTATTTCTCTTTACACAGCAAATAGTTGTATGACCTTTCATGGGATGAGTGGTGGTGTTCATCCTCGGTAGAGGGCTTGGAGGTTTCAGGGAGTCTTGAAACAGTTGGCAGTGCAGTTTTAAAGTGGGTAACACACAGTCAAGTGTCAATCTTGGGCATTATTTGCTCCATTCTCACTTCAGACTCCAGCTACGTAAGTCTGACAGCTGGAAATGCAGTAAAATGTAAAGGGGAATAAATGGAGTTAATTTTGCACATTGCTGTTTTCTTTCTACATGCCCACACCACTCATCAATCCAGATGTTTTGTCCATTGACCACGAGACGCTTGCATCTCTAGGTTATGAAGACATACCTGTTTGTGTTAGCAAGTTGAATGTTTAACTGGTTTAGTAGCCAGGTCTTCCCTCTGTGATCACTGTAAATATTTGCATTGATTAGAAGGATAAACAAGGCCTGTTTGCAAGGCCAGGAAGTGTATTGCTTCAAGGTGCTGTGCTTTTTTTTTTTTCCCCCCCCTGTTTTACATTATTTTTATTATTACACTTTTTTTCTTCCAAAATAAACTGTAAACATTTCTGAAAGGTGTATGGAAAAATAAGGTGTATATGTAATGTTACATTTTCACATTTATGTATCTCTGTCTTCTGAAGTTTGTGGAATTCCTTGCAGATCTGTTTTTTGTATTAAATTTTCAGTCTGAAACGATTCCTCCCATTTTGTACTCTATAGGACTGTAATATTTGTCCAATGATGAGCTGCATCCAACATTTTGTTAACTGAAATGGGAAGTGACAGACTGACTAAAAGAAAATGTCCATGTCAAAGAAACAGATATTACTTCTTTCTCACAGATTACTGAATGCCTGGACACTGAAGACTCTGAGATTGCAGATGCACTAAGGTTTCATATTGATCCATGTTAGCCTAATTTGATCAGAAGAGTGACTTCTGTATCGTGTTATTTTCTCCTCTAGTATTTGATTGAGATGGTCAGACACTGAGAATATTGTGCAGGAAAAGGAGGGATTGGAAAGGAGAGACATTCAAAAAAATAATAGAGATTTGTTAGATAAATTCCATTTGCATTGATTTTCACCAGGGATATATATCTTTTGATGGCAGCTGTCTTCAAAATAATAGCATAATAGATAATACTCTGCTACATAATTTTGTATTTTTATTACTTCTTTTCACTGATATTTGTAGAATAATTTAATCAACGAAGTTGGTCAGTACCTGCACACTCAGCAAGGACGTTTTTCTTTATTGTATTGTCAGGGGTGTTTTTGGCAGAATACAAGAAAGGCATAGTTGTTATGCAAGAATATGAAGTTGGAAAAATGTTTGAAGAACTACAAAATGGGCATGAGAAAGTATCAATTATTTCCTAGTCTTGCAGAAGAAGGTCTGGAGTACAGGGAGTGCTCCATCCTCAGGAGCACGGGCTGTGTCTGCTCTGTAGTTGGGGTTTAGCAGAAGGTGACTTGCCACATCAGAGTCACGGTGCTGGTTTGAGGAGCCCCGGCCCTGGAGGGTTTGTTCCTGTGCTTCAGGAAAGGATGGAGGCAGGGGATGATAAAGCACTGTCAGATTATCACAGTTTCAGAGGTTGCCTCATCTCATTTGTTGTGCAAAAGCTGGGAGCCTCGAGAAAGCAGCAGGGTCTGGTGGCTCAGAGGCTCCTGCACAGGGAGAAGGGGTGGCAGGGTGCTTCTGTCTGACTGATCTGCTCTTCTCCGGCTCCTTCACCATCCTCCTGGAGACAAGGAGCTGATCAGCTCATTGGAATCCCTCTCTCCCAATTCTCCCAGGTTTTCCTGAGGAGGTGTGCCCTGCTCTCCTTTTCCATAGTCCTGGCAGGGGCTTAACTTTTATATAGAGGCACTCCTCTAGGGAGTTTGCTTGAAAAAAAGTCCAGTGGGATTTTTCTTGCCAATCTGCATAAAGGAAACACCAGATCTGAAAATAATGGTGTCTAAAAGTTTAATATTAAGACGTGAGAAGCCATTCGCTTGCTGTCATTCCCCGGCAAAGATCCTAATTTTGGTACCAAACTTAGTATTGGATGTCTTGTGTCCAGTCAAATAAAAATAGCACCGAAAGCATCCATTTTGTGTAAACTGAAAAAAGACTGGTTGTACAGTAACGTGGTAGAAGCCTTAGTGAGACTGAGTAGTTATCACATGGTGTCATCACATCATTGCAGAGCAGTTATTAGTTTTATTTTTGCTTGCAGTTATGGCTCAGGACAGGGAAAATGTGGTATATTGCTTTCTCTTTTTCTTTTTTTTTACTCAGGAGATTGCATGCTTTGTCAAGAGTGCATTTGTTAGTCTCAGTGTCATATTTATATTAAAGACATAACAGAATCCTACTGCACTATCAATTGCTTTTCATTACCCTTGTCTTTGCTCGCAAAGGTCATCACCTCGCATGTGAATCAAATTTGGAAAAGAGTGTTTTCTTTAGAAGCAGAATTGTAGTCTGGATTTCAAGGCAGTGCGGTTTGTGAAAGTTCATATGTCGTCTTCCTGAGCTTCCTTTTAACAGATAAAGTTAATTCAGCACCTTTGTGTGGGCAGATTGCATTCTCCCCTGTSAGAGTTGCAGTTGCTTTTGTTTTGTTTCACATTTGAATAATACATTTGATTACCATGGCAAATGTTGCAGTGCATGCACGCCTGACTGTAGTGCCTAATTAACTGATGATAACAAGGCAGGATTGCCCTCTTCTCTTTCATAAGCAATCATATACATGACAGTTCTTTTATCTTTCTTCAGAATTGACTTGCTCTCCTGACCCTCGAGCAGCTCCTGTTTTGTGTGTTTACCTCTGATGTCTTTGCAAGACTGTTAATTTTCTGTGGCACATCCTATCTAGTTGTAATTAACACATCGAACAGTGAAGAAATAGTTCTGCTTGCAGATGCCTAATGGAGGAATGCTTTCTTCCAGTAATTATACAGCTCCGTTTTACTGATTTGCATTGACCTACAAGGGTTTTGGGTTGAGTTTTGGTTGTTTGGGTTTTTTTTGAGAACAACTCCAGTTTTATAGTCCTATTTAGGCAGATAAAACAAGCTAAAACATGTGTTTGTGTAAAAAAAAATTTACCTCCACATATAAAGTAAACTTAGGGGCAGTTGCTGGTAAGTTTGGTAAAGGTCTGAATTTAGCAAAGTTAAATTGGAGATAAACAGTGCTGTCATCTTGTATGTATTTAATCCTGAAGTTGAAGGCCTGTTCTTATAATTAGAAACTTCAAGAAGCACTTGACCTATTTTAAGGAAGCACTGAAGTCTCATGTATGTAAAGCAAATATTTTCCGCCATTGTATCTTTACCTGAACTTAGATTTCAAATAGATGGGACCAGGATTTCTATTTACTGTTTTATAGCTAGACTGAGAATAAAGCCATAATGAATACAAGTTCAAAGAGAAGAAGGTAGAAGAGGAAAGGTTGGTAGTTACAGCAATAAAAACAGGGGCAAAAAGAACAGCTTTTCTGAAGGACTCAGGCTGGAATAATAATGATAGAATTGTCTAAATCGATATATCTCTTGTCAGCCTCACGTCTGATGTTTGAATCAGTCAGGCCTTTTCTGCAAGAGCTTTCCTCAGGAATATTGAATTATTTATTATTTGTATCTTTTTTCCTTCCCTTTCTGATGTTTTTTTTTTATTATTTTTTTCCTAACTTAGTAAAATTTGTTTTTTATGCTGCCAGGTTCAATGTTGTCTGCTGTTTGATAAATAGCAGTAATTGGGTGTATAGCAGAAGTCATGTAAAAATGTATGACTTCAATTACATCTGGAACAATTTTTTCTTTATATTGATCTTTTTTTTTCTGTATAAGATCTGCTCTTCATAGCCTCCAGTGCTGAGTTTTTAAAGAATTACTCTACGTCCATATGTTGGCATGCACTTTTGAACCCATGCATCTTTTTTTTAAAAAAATGGAATGCTGTCTCGAATCAGTTCTGCCTGAGCAGTAAGTGAAAAATTAGAGTCATTCAAATAGTGAAATATTCATATTGTATTCTAGTCAGATGAAGGATTGCATTACTTTAAAATTACAATGCTTACTTACAGTCCCTGTTTCTCTTGTCTGTGATAATGAAATGAGGGTTCTGGCCAATTAATGAAAACATCATTTATTAGCAATTATAATCCAGATAAAAATAAAATATGTGTTTTGAAAGTCACTTCCATGTGGTAAAGTGCTCTCATTCAAATCTGCAGTTGTACACCGTAGTGTTTAGCTTTGTAAATATTATCAAAGGTGCCAATGTAATAGAAATGTACCAGCTGTAATTTCATATATCAAGTTAGAATTCTCATTGCGTTCCAGCTGTGATGCTTTTAAATTGTTTTTCCTCTTTATGTCAGGGCATGAGGTGATAAATAACTTGATCCAAATGTTTGATGCTGATTTATGATAAAATGGGTGAGTGTACTTGCTCTGATATGTCTTCATAGGTCAGAATAAAACATGGGCTGAATTTCCCGTTCAGACTGGCCTTGTGGTTTGCCCTGGCGTGGGTGACGGACTGGTTAGAAATTGAGGTCTGAACTCAGGCTGTAACAGAGTTCAAGGTTCAAGCACTGGGGTTTTGCATAGGATTTTGTTGTATTCTCTTATTCACGTTGCTTTTCATTGTGTGCATTTTTGAGGGAAATGCAGTGGAATATTGCCTTGTCCTTATTAAATATATTTTCTGTTCATTACGTAAGTCTTTGCTTTGCATGCTTCATGCTTCAAACTCTTCTAAAGTGAGATTCAAAGTAAAGGGTTATATAAACAGTCATATTTATGCCATCCAGCGGTGGATCAAAGGGAATATTTCTCACAATTGTGGTTAATTTATGTCATTTGAAAATGTAATTACCTCATGATYACTGCCTGCTTTATGCAGCCCCAGTCTCTGTTTTTCAAAGCAGTCATGGTCTAGGCTGGTAGTGGACAGGAGTGCTAAACAGGCTGGCTGTAACCTAAACCCTGCAGCTCTTTCTCTGCTCTGTGTCCTGCTGTCATTGCACACAGAGGATAACTGAGAGCAGAAATTGCAGATTTTGCTTCACTAGTTGAGATAATTCAGTGAATTGGTAGAGATTCTCCTGTTTCGAGTGCAGCTAATTCTCAGGCTGTTAATACGTGGATCTTTCAGAACGTGTAAATTGGCAGAGAAATACCTCCCGTGTCTCTACAGTAGTTTGTTTAGGAAACCCTAACTTTAAAA
>RAHM01000035.1:4119590-4187090 GCA_003713295.1 Parotia lawesii | reverse complement strand
AGGGAGCTGGTGTTACAGTCTCAGTATTTAATGTATCTTGGTATTGTTTTAATAATATTGCTCATGATTCTGCATAGTGCACATGTTGATTTTCAGTTGCTCTTTATTGGGAATTCTTACCTTTCTGTGGAAGGGCCTGTTTTGTCCCTGGAAGGTAGTTTATAATGTTATTATGCTGCTTCCAGTTCAAGTTCGAGATGCGTGGAAGACCTGGGGGCAGAGATTTTTTGTTTGGCTTATTTATTTATTTTCATTGCCTCTGAGATTATCAGTGCATTAGTAGAAGGAATTGTCATTGATTGATTATGGAGCCCTAATTGTGCTTTTTCTCTTTTCTCTGTATAAATGTTAGTGGTAGCAAGTCTTGATGTGCACGAACACTTTGGCTTACAGTGCAACAAAAGCCCTGCAACTGCTGGGGCTTGTTCTTAGCAGAGAATCAATGATAACACATTTTATTTCTCAAGAACTGGTTTGATTTTACTATAACTGCTCCTTTCTACTGCTGAAACATATTTAAGCCTGAAAACAATAACTGTGTTTGTGAGTCAGGTCTCATTCTGACATTTGCATGTGCTGTATGTTTCCATCTACTCTCGGTGAGCAACAGCCTGATGTGCCTGGATCAAGTAATGCCTTATTTTGAACAATGTTGTACTTTTTTTGCAGCTTGGTTAAATATTCATTTATTTTGTTCTTTTTGATACTAAGGGATTAGGTCATGTTAAACAATAGCAGGAAAAGTAATTTTTGATTGAACAGTTGAGCCCATCGCTTTGCAACTCAGACTACAAAGGCAGAATAAACTTTGTGATCTCTAAAATGGTAGCAGTTATTGGGCATGTTGATTTTTAGACACCTACAATTATAGATCTGTCAGGTGTTACAAAGCTAGTGCTTGTAGTTTTTATTGACTTTTATAATCTAATGGAGGGTTATGATACCTAAAAAATTGAAGTCAATATCAATAAGATTATCTCCATATTAAATAGCAGGTGTTTGCGTTTTTCATTTTATTTTTTTACTACAAGTAAAAATAGATGGGAATTAAAAAAAAATCGACAAGGACTAATTCCGTAGCAACTACTGGATAATATGTTCTGGGTAGAATCTCCCCCACTGTTCCTAGGTGAAAGAGTATTGCAATAGTACGGCATTTTCTTCTCATTGTTGCTGACAGATTTGTTCTAATGCTGCCTCCAAACCATACAAGCCTTAGCTTATCTCAGCTTGCAGTCACAATGTTGACACACATATATCATAATCTCAGTCATCTGAAGGTGTACACTGTCGGTGAAGGCAAATTCTGTATTTTTTCAGCCATCATTTATTTTATTATCTACATCCTTAACTGTTCTATCTGTCGTAATCATACGTTTTATGGTCAAAAAGCGATTCCTTATCTCTGTAGGTCGGTACTTATGATGTGTCCACGCTTCTAAAGACTACTGTTAGTAATTCCTAAGGCTCTTAGAGAAGTGATTAGGGAGTCATGATTGCTCACAAATTGAGTCTTTTTTCTGCTTGACACTGATCCTGTGATAGTCTCCCCACTTAATCCTCGCCAGCAATTTGCCTATAGTTGCAGCTAACAGGAGGTGATTAGAGGGGAGTTGCCCACTGCCTTTTTACTTCTGTTGTAGTGGCACGTCAGACAGAGGCTACTGAATCAAAGCTGTTTTCCTATTAACTCAACACCTCCTAATGCATTAGAGCCACTTTTATCTAATAACAGTGTTCAGCTTCCAGCGCTATTTTWATGCGGCTTGGGATTCCTTTTAAAACATCGCAATGAGCATTTTTAAAATTAGAGAACAAAAAGCGTAAAGCAGAATACCTAAAGATGAAAGCAAAATAGTGACACTAACAGGTCTCGTCTTTTATCAGCACGTGCGTGTAACCCCGATTAAAATTACAGACAATTGTCACCCTGCATCAATAGACAAGCAGACTCCACTTTCTCTAAACAGTACTTTAATTGCAAGCCTGGTGACAGGTAACTGATGTCATACTTTTGAAGTGATAATGGCATGCATTTACAAGGGAGAACAGCACCAGTGAAAGCGTGGCCATGGAGAGTTAACTTTTCCAAGTAGTATTTACAAGGAAGGAGAATAAGAAAGGCCTCAGTGAAAGTTTCTAAAATATTTACTGCTTATTATTTTTGATCCACTTCTAAAACGTATCAAGGCTATTGGGGTTAATTGTTTTATTGGTATGATACAGAATCTTCACCCCAAGCCTACATTCTCTGCTTTTATAAGTTTTGTTTTTTAAAAAAGCACTGTTTTATACTGTGCTACTTTGTTGACAGAGCTGTTAATTATTTCGAACTGTTCTAAAGAAACTATAGGAATGGATTTTAAAAGAATTCTGCAGTGATGTACAATGAGAAAAATGTCCAGCTGCTATCATTTAAACTTCCTTATCTCCTTTCTATTCCTGAGGTTTACTTTGATGATCATAAAGGTGTGTTTCAGAAAGACCTTAGTGAATATATTTTAATTAATATTTTACATGCTTTAGAGCAAATAAAATGACAAGTTATTTTAGCATGCATTAACAATTTGAAGTGGACTGCTAAAATATAGGAAAACACACACTGACTCTGTGTGGGCTTGGGCTCAGCCAGCTCATCCCATTGAGAGCCACAGGTGCCTCAAAAATGTCACCTGTCATGGCTATTAACTATCTAATTTGATCCTGTGGGACAAGAACAAACAAAACTGGACAAAGTTTTCTGTTTTCAGGCTGTTGAGAGATAATTTCCCATGCAGTAAACATGTACAGATAAATAAATGCGTCTGTCTATCCTGAAATTGTAAAATGTGTCCATTTCTGAATGTGCCACAGGTCTGTCAYGTATGTTGATATGTCTCGAAACACATTTTCTGCAAAAACAATAAATGTTGCTTCGCTCTGTGGGTTTGGTTTTTTCTTTTTTGTGTTGTTTGTTTGTTTTGGGTTTATTTTAAGAGAAATATGAAGTGTGGGAAAATCCTGGTGCCAGTGTTATGTGCCTATTTTCATTTGGCTGGCTAAAGCAGACAGGGCAGGAACAAAGCCTGAACCAGATCACTCCAGAATTCCAGCTCCTTATTTTTCCTCCCACATATTGCTGTTGTCCTGCTGGAGCTGTCAGCTACATAGRAAAAACTTTCCCATTATGAGACGTGCTAGTCCAAAAACTCCCACCTTGTGTTAAATCCTTTGGAATGGGGTTGGATCCATGGGAGAATCCAAGATGTAACTGAATTCTGATACAGAACCCATTTTGCAGGGAAAGTTTTGTTGAGGTACCCTGTTATTCTTTGGTCATTCTATTTTGTCTTCAATTGTACATTGTGTTTCTCATTTTTAATATGGCTGCAAAAATGTATCCCATAAATTTTTATAAGGGAGCCAAGTAATAACACCTCTCATTTGTCTTTTCTTGGAAATGGAAGACATGAATAGACTGCTTTCTCTTGTATATTCATTTGTGGTTTTTCTTTATGTAGCAAATACTAAACATTAAAAATATCATAAATTCTATTATGTAGAAACTGATGAGCTTTTGGTATTATAAAACGAAAAGCAAAAAAATAAAAAAAAGGCCTCTCAGAACTGTTTCTGGATTGGTTTTCATGGTTTTTGAAGGTACTGGATGCAGAACCATAGAAAATAAATGTAGTCTCTTTGCAAGACACATCACTGAGAGCTGGCAGGACATCAGTCTTCCAGACCTGTAGGACTGCTGAATGTCCAGGTCTTTAAAGTCTGTTTTGTTTATTTAAGTAGTTAATGTACCTTAGTTGTAGGGTGAAATACTGCCAATCCATTATTTTTAGGGACACTGAATAATAACCTTTGTTTCCTATTATTCTGTGCCATTTTCGTAGAAAATGGAGCCTCTCTGATTTTTCTGAAGTGCTGTTGAAATAGCTGGAATTTTAGACTTGCACAGTTACGCAGGCGAAAGCTATTTTAGGTCATTAACTGGTAATTGTGGTGGGGGAAAGCATTATTTTTGTATTTCTTAAACTTAAAGAGAATAGATTTGTCTAAAAGGCAGATTTCGATATCATATCAACAGACTTTGTAACTTTGTTCAACTTCTTTTCTTTCCATCTTTGCTTTTTTTAGAAGGCTTGAGGTAATGGACAGCTGTAGCAGAGAAGTAGAACAGTGTTTAATTGGTGATTGCAGGCTAGAAATGTGCAAAGTCTGCATAGATGTGGAAGGGTACAAAACTGCTGCCCTGAAGGAGCAGGACTCCTAATGATGGGTAAAGGTGAAAAAAATAGTGTGAGGTGGATGAAATGTGAATGGAATCAGATTTCATTATATTAACAGCTTCCTGTAGTTTTCCCAAAGATTAATTATAGAATTGGCCATTGCAGGATTTTGTTCTTTCATCCTCAAAGTCCTGCTTTGAGTCCTACAAATGCCCTACTCCATCTAATGCAACACAGRTTTTCTCCTGGGGGTGCCGTGGGTATCCTACATTCTGTTTGGGRCTGGAAGGGAGTTTTAGTTCCAAGGAAATGCTCAGGACATGTTGTGAGGCTGTCAGGATGAAAACTGTGTGCACAGCCTGCCCTGCCAGGGGCCCTGGAAGGAAAACCCAGGTGTGTCAAGCCGAAAGGGACTGCTGGACTCTCAGAATGCATCTGCCCTGTGCCCACCATGAATCACAAGCCAAGCACAGCTCTCTTTGCAGCCACAGACCCTCCTGAGCTGTGGCATTGGCGTGCAGGCCCTTTTCCTTCTCTTTCAGGGAATCATCTGCTAGTACATTGATGTTCTGCTTCCTTCACCCTGCAGCTCCTTGCTTCACAGTGGCTGTTTGARTACCACTGGGATGTCCTGCTTTCACAGTCTGTGATTGTAGGATAAATAAGAGAAAACTGGTAAGGGGTGGGGTAGGGGGGGAGTCTGCTTTGGCAATTTCCACAGCAAAAAAATCCAGTTTAGTCTCTTAAGAGTAAAATTGAATTGTATTGTAGTGAAGTACGGTGTGTGATACAGACATGGAACATCAGACAGTGACCTTTGGTGTTACTTGTGTTCCTTTTTCCTCTGGAGGTCAGGCGTTACTGTATCTGGGTAGACCTGGCTGGCAGGTAGTTTTAGAGTCTCATTTCTGAGAAAGGGCTTTTAAAAACTGCAGTGCAATGAGCAGTGCTGTTATTGAGTCCCAGACTGTCCTTTAGTGAAGTCAGGCCTGTAATGTTCATGCTAGCACAGTTTTAGGGGTGGAGAGGCAGGGCAGGCTTCAATGACTCCATAAGTGATGTGACTGAGCAACTAAGGCTGATATTTGGACTGCTCTTGTGGTACTTTTATAATAAACTCCTAGAGAACTTCCATTTTCTTTTGAGCATGTGTTAAAAATTATAAACCCAAAGCATTTCTAGCATTTTTGCTGTCTGCACTCTCCAGAGGACAATCAGTAAGAGGCTGATAGAATCTTCTTCTTTTGTATCTCCCATTACTCTCTTGGCTGCTTCTGCTGGAGAGTGGAAAAATGTGGCTCCATCCTCACCCAGGTCCAGAGGGAAATAAGATTAACACTGCAAGGAATAGGGAGGTCCTGCCCTTCCTTGTACCTGTGTGAGTGTTTGTGCAGCTGCTCACTGAACCAGATCAGGAAACCCATATGGGTGCAGCTAACCAATTTGCTCTGGGTTAATTTAGCCACAGTCCAATCCYCAGCCTTGTTCACCCCTGTTCCTCTGCAGATTTGGGGGGGTTACCCCTGCAGAGGCCAGCGGGGGCCAGGAGCAGCTGCAGGACTGGCACCACTTTTGGAAACAGCCCCTCCTGCAAGCTCATCATTGAGTCATGGCAATATTAGAGAAAGGAAAGAAGGAAAAGAAGTAAAAAAAAAAAAAAGCGACTGGGTAGATTCAGGAATGTTTTTATGTTTCCTGGAACCATACAGAATATTTAAAAGTGTGTTCTGTGCTCATTTATTTATATTCAAATCAGGACAGCTCAGAACTGCATTTGGGACTTTGCATGTCCTGTACAGGACATTGTGAGTCCTTAATTAAACAGCAAATATGATGTGTTTGGACAGTGGCTGATGCTATGGAAATGGAGTCTCAACCTTGAAGATTTCCTATCCTGCTGTTAGCATAAGGATTGTTTATAGGAGAATGGATTCTAGCTTTCTTTTTTAAATGTCTGAAGTTGTGTTTCTTTGTTGTGTTTTCTTTTTCCTCAATAACATTAAAGTTTACTTTTTTCCTTTTTTTTTTTTTTTCATTTGAACAGGTTTGGATGCAGAATTTGGTACATTATTTAATTCCTTCTTTTTGTTCCTGAAATTATCTGTGGTTAGCTTACAGAAGTTGGTACATATAAAAATCAAACAAAATCCTATATAGGCAAGCAATATTGACAGTCTAAGGCAGACGTTATTCTGATGACTGATTTACTCCAAAACATTATTCAGGTTCATGAAAAACTTCTATAGAGTGTCAAGGGTATTTTTCTTATTTGAATTTTATGCTTTAGTTTAAAAACTACATAGAATTTATGGGGTTTTTTTTCGAAACTCCATTGCCAATATTTTAGAGCATTTATTTTGTCCTTTGGTCAAAGATTCTTCCTCAGGAGCAAAGGCCAAGTAATAAGTAGATGAGAGATAATGTGCCTTTTGCAAGGATATTGTCTTAATCCTCTGCAGAGAGATGCTGAAGTAAACTATAAGATGGAATGTGTGCTATATCTGGAAGGTTTTTTCTTTTAAAATGTGTAACTGTTTATCAACTTCAGCCCTCCTGTTCCTTTCAAAGTTATTTCTGTAAAAGCACCTGAATTCTTTAATGACTTTTTCCATATATGTAAGACCCAGGGTTCACCAACAACAAACRTGGCAATCCAGTTTTACCTTTTCCCTGACAGGCAGACACATGACATGTTGGCTCTTTAGTGCTTTACAGAGAGAGGGAAAACATATATTAACTAAAATAAAAAGTCCCCAACACACTGTATTGTGAAGGAGGGATTACCTTATGAAGAACTGATTTAAAAACCCAAAAAGTTTGTACACTCAGCCTGGCTATGCTAATAATTCTGTTCCCAGACGCACCAAGAGCTCAATTTCCTCACAGCAGTGAGTCTRTTTCCTCACAAGAGAAGACACCAGATTGTACTGGGATATCCAAGTGGAAGATAATCACCTCTGAAATGCTTACTGTCTTTAATACCTTGGAAAAGTCACTTGGTTTCACTGATTCTAATATTATAGATGTTTCTTTCTGTAGAACAGTAAAAGTTAAGCATTTTTGGTTTGCTCCCGCTTGCAACAGTTTTGGTTCTTTCCTGAGGATCTTTTCTGGTCATTATTTAGGTTGTGATAACTTTTAGAGATTCAAGTGTGAAAGCAACAGGCGAAGATTATTCTGCCTCACCCTTTGAAGGTTAACTAAAGATGGCAGGAGTTTGGGGGTATAATCTGGACAACTGTAAGACTGATAGAGTTTTTGCTTCTATGGTGGATTTGATAGAAGTGTCTTGAATAGTCAGCCCCCTGAGAAATGTGCTGCTCTAAACCAAAATAAATTTGGTTTGCAAACAGACCCAGAACATTTTTTGCAGAACTGGTGTAACACGTGCCCAATGGATGATATTCCAAGTAAAGGAGTAGTCATGTTTATAATTTTCTGTTCCCTAGTGTTTCCACCCTAGACCTACAGTATTAACAATGTAATGTGTTGTATAAGAGTTAAAATGGGCAATGAAGTGAGGATGTGCAGTTCAGAAAAAAAAAAGTCAAACTCTTTTATTGGATCTGTGCAGTGTGTTAGGAAGAGACTCTTGGCTGTCTGCCATCCCCACTGCTCCTGATACCTGGCTGACACTCAGTCTGGAAAAGAGAGACTCTCAGGTGGCTGTGGGGAAACACCCACAGGAGGTTGTGTGGCTCAGGAGTGAGCGTCTCTGGAACAGAAATAGCTCATTCCATTCCTGGGCTGGTACCACCACTCTGTCAGCTGGTTCTAAATCATATAAACCCAGGATCCACCGCAGGGAGACAAAAATGGAGCCCTCTGCTCCCGGCTGCTTCGCTGTGTGCTCTTCATCCGGTTCTTCAACATTCCAAAACTTCAGATAAAACCAACAGGGGTTACTGAATGTACAGGAGACTTGTTCATCTCGGGACATCTGCAAGCTGAGCAGAGTAGGAGGCTAGAAAGTTCTTTTTGAGGAACATCATATAGTTTTACTTTCTTTCCACTTTCTTAGCCAATTTTACAAAATCTAGTTATGGGTGAAAAAGATGAGGAGCTCACACATAAAGCCAAGAATTTATTATTAATGTAATTGAGATCTGAAGTCGTGTCAAAGAGTTATTAATAGTGTGGTTTTAATTTTTACAAAAAGGATAACAAGCTATTATGGAACAAGTCTCCAGWATAATAAAGCAGTCAGAATTGACGCCTGAGTAATTGATGCCCTCCATTCTAGCAGATGGGGACATATAAATGCCTCTTGTTGACACCTCACAGGATTGTGTCAGCAAGTCTGGATTTTTCAGAGAAATGGAAGGAACTTGGAGACATTGTTGCCACAGCACTGTTCAAAACTGTGTGATGGTGCTACCTGTTATTTCATAGAGAGGTCATGCTGTAAATGCCTCCTGGAACTCAGTTCTGCCTGGTGTTCTGTTTTATCCTACAGCAGTTTAATTTGACCACTCTCAGTATTGAATGTGACATGTGCATATTATTAAGCATATATATATTTCCTATGTGGAAACTTCAGAGTTGCCTTTTCCTTCAGTTTTGGCTCCTAAAGCATCTTTTCTATACCTAATAAAATCATACCAGCTTTTAGTCCTTTAATCCTCTTTTTGTTTTTCTCRTCATATCACAATATTGTTGTTGATTCTGCAGAGAGATAGGAAGTTTGCAGTGTTGTCTGTTGCATAAAGTCATAGCAGAAATAATCTGTATTATCACATGTCTTATCTATATTTCATCATAACTGCTTTTTCTGGGCTCAGCTGTGACGGTAAATGAAAAGGCCTTTCCTGTTCTAGGGAAGCATTACTTAATAATGTATAGAATTTGGAATGGACTTATGGTATGTGTTCTGTGACTCCTATGCCTTGATTTCTGTTGTTCCCAGCATTTGGGTTTGCAGTTAATTTCCATTAAACAGTCAGTAATGTCTGTGAGTAGATTCAAAGCAAAACTGCATTATCTCAGCTGTCTGTTCATTATGGGAAATGATAGGRAGGCAAGGAAATACTAAAAGTAATAGGTGGCCATGGTGTCTGGTGTGTCAAAGGAGATGTATAATTTGCTTTGTGTATGAGTGTTTGAATTTTTCAAGTTTGTGGATTTGGAAAGCACCTCAACACAAACTATCCAGAAGTTTAATTATCTTATTCTGTTAGGTTAAATTACTAAACAGCTTCTTCAAAGATGCTGTTCTGTGTTTGAATAAACATAATATGCAAAAATGTGAAAATTGCTCCTAGTATGATACCCAAGTGGGATACGGTGGCTTTGTGGTGTCATATTTTGAGAAGTTATTTAAAGACACACAAAAGGACRCTGTCACTCTGTTGTTAATGTCAAAAATTGTTGATGCTGTGTGAAGTGTGTTTTTTCTAATTAGAGGAAAGCTGTAGAGTACCATTTCCATAATCAACATGGGAACAGAAACTCAGCAAAATTTCATGTATTTGCAGTGAAACTGCTCTTCAGCAACATAAAAATGGCTTTTATAACATAAAGGCTGTAATTAGAATAAGTCAAATCAGTTGGAAACGATTAAAGCCAGAACAGGCTAAGCTGCCTTCTAAATATTTGTCTGGAGATTAGCCCCACTCTTACAGCCCCTGAGAAGCATCTTTGATTTACTTATAATGCTTGACGTGGCAAAGATAATCCTGCAGAAGGCAAATGAACACAAATTTAGATGTGCTGTTTGGCTCTCTTTGTTGATTTGACAGGAGGCAGCATATTGGAAGTGATGTTGGAGAAATGAATATAGGGTCACATTAGACAAATTGCTTAACACCCCCCCCATGCCCCCCTCCCTGATCATAATTTTAAATTCCTTAAAAACCGTCCTCATTCTTGAAGCTTTTAGGATGCACTTTAGAAGTCCATGTGGAATAATTTTCCGCATGTCTATGCGACAGTTGATGTGAGTCTCATTGTATTTAAAATTATAGTCCTGAGATGGAACTTTCTGCTTGTTGCTTGTCTGACATCAGCTATTAAAATGCGAGTAAAGCTTGGCAGGTATAAATTTGAAGAAGAAAAGAAATTATGTAAGAATATGAGGATCGTTAATATTAATCAGCTAGTTGAGGAGGAATGGTGGTTTACTCTGTAGATGAGTTCTGCTGGAAAAACAAACAAAACAGACTTTGGGTGGCCAGTTCCTTACTGACACCCCTTAGTGCACTTCTGATAACCAGAAAGTAAAAGAGAGAGAGAACTACTGGGGTTGGTAAACTGTAAACATGGATTGGCCGTCGCACTGGCTTGTAGATTTAATGACAKCAGCAGAAAGGAACTATTTCAAAAGCCAGCCTGTATTTTGGGATGATGATGAACCTCCACATTATTGTTAACCCTTGATCGTGCCAGGTATAACAGCACAGAATGGTGAAAATTGTCAAGCATGCAAAGCTGAATGATTTAGTGCGAGTTTGGAATGTTTGGTATAGCTCAAGTTCATACTTTGTGTAGTTTTCCTTTCATTTATAATCTCCACAGCATCCCAAACTTTTTGTTTAGCTGGTGAAAATATAATCAGTGTAATGTATTCTCTTACTGAATTTTAAACAAGACCATTAAAACTCCTTTAACGTGCTAAAGTAAGCTTCAGAGAGGGTTTCCATTTCATCTTTACTGAGCTGAGGCTGTAGCACTCTTTCCCTTTGCGCCACAGTGAGAGGCTGTCAATAATTCAATAGCCGTGGCCTTGATGGGCCAAGGCCTAACTTAGACTTTAAACAGAGCCAAGCAGCTTGTCAAAGTGTGATGTGCTGTCAATGCCTGACTGATCTATACTGCATGAATTCTCCCTCAGCTCTTGATGTATCCCTGGGAATAAAAAGAAAGCAATTTCAGAAGTAGACCTAGCGTGAAACACCTGTTTGTTTGGAATTTTTAATAAGGGAAAGTTGTGTTAGTAATGAAGCTCAATGAAGTCATTGCATTTTTGCTTAGAGGACTCAGGCTAAATTTGTCTCTAATGGCATTGGTGTCTTTTCACTTCTGTCAGGAAAAGAAGTCACGGTGTTTGTAAATATGTTAGTGCCTTCCAGCATGTTCATTTGGAGCAAGACTTAATAACTAATGGCAAGTAATCCAAATGCTTAATCCAAATTACCTATTTGCATCTTTCAGTTTTATTGATATTATGCTATTAACACTCAGTATTGCAGTAAAGAAACCTTTTCAGAGCTATTTGTTTTCGAGTTTTCCCCCACACAGTAAGTGACATTTATGATGCATTCCCATCCTTTCTAAGTGCTCTGCATTGGATTTGCTTATATTTTATGTTTTACTTGGAAGCTGAGAAATCACTTGTTTTTCTAAGAAAATAGTTTAGAAAAGAAGTAGAGCTAATGTGGTAATGAGTTGTATCCCACTGCCCTCACACTTTATAGTTAAATTTAAAAGCAGAGTTATATCTAAAGTGCCTTTGAAAAGCTGTAAGAAAGATTAAATAAAGTTTTACAATAGTTGTCTAAGAATCAAAAAGCTAGTGTTATTAAATGTATATTTATTTTTATTTCGGAGCATTTGAATTTCAGTCGTTGTGTTGCTAAGCTGCTTTTTTGATAATTTTTATTGGTTTTTAAGGGAGAAAAGTAACATTGTTATTCTCACTCAAAATGCATTTGTATTGCCATTGTCTTCTTTAGAAATTCATGTCTTATGAAGTTTCCATATCTGCTGTAGGTTTTAAGAGACATGTAGGTTCTCAGCCTTCAGGTACTTTTTTAATAGAGACACAAGAGAATAATAGAAAAATAAGCATGGCCCTTTTAATGTTTTCAAAATGCTGAAAACCTGTGCAATGGGTTAGATAAAGGTTTTTTTTTGGTTCTTTTTTTGTAAAGCTTGTTATATGTTTTAATTTTAAATATCTTACTCCCTAAGTTCTCATTTCTCAGAAAAGTTGATTTCATTGCTTGGTTTTCATTAATGGTGTTGTAGCTTTCATCCTTTGCACAGCGAAGCAGAGGAAACAGTGCAAAGTATGGTTAACAATGTTTCTAACTAAGACTTTATTTTAGTGTGTGGGTGCCTCTTACTCAAGCATGTAAACGAATTGCAGCCCCCACTGCAGACTGTCGAATGGCGAGAAGCCACTTTTTCTCTAAAAAAGCAATCAAAAAGGGGAATTGTGCTTTCCTGTTTTCTGAGCTGCTCCTTAAACTACCCATTAAATGGTCCTACTCCATTTTGGTGCAAAGTGAAGTTGATTTGCTTGACTTAGAGCTGAGAATTGTGTACAGGGCTGTTGATCTGTGCCAGGGATTGCGCTGATGCTGGGTAAGTGGTGCTGTGTATTGAGCAGCCGGGCATTGGCCTTTGCATGAAACAAASTTCACACCCCATCAATTTACCTGTGTTGCTGGAGGTGCTCTGTGCTCATTGCACTTGACAATGTGCAGAGTAATTATATCGGTGCAACAGTTTTCAYGGCAATAATCTTTTTGTTAGGAAAAAATTGTGCATGTCGGACTTTATAGTCTTTGACAGTTTAGGCCTGTGATCTTCCAAATAATTATTCTTCAAGATTAAGCAAACACTTTTGACTCTGGCTGCATAGTTGTACAGAAGTAAGGAAAGCAAAATAATCCWTTTTTTTTTTTTGATTTTGACTTTGAAGAATGCTGTAGGCCTTGGGTGATGGGCTGAAGACTGTCAGTGAGATTGTTACACACCGTCATAAGCTGAGCAGAGAAGGAACTTGACAAGAATAAGATAGTATCCTGTATGTAGTGCTGTGTATAAAGTACAGGCAAGGTGAAAATGCATGACTGAATATTAGCATGCTTGCAAAAATACAAATTAAAGCCACTCATCTGGGATTGCAGTGGAATAAGGTCTTCTTCACTCTGGCTGTTGGTTACACTCTTGGCTTTTCTGCTTAGCAGAATTTGGTTGGTTTTCAAAGCTGATCTGTAGCATTGTTGCAACACACTTGTTGTGCAGACAGTTCTTTGCTCCCCAAATGGAGTCAGACACTCCTCAGAAGCCGAATGCATTATCTGGGCGTGTATCTATGTCTGACCAGTTGTACCATGCATGTGGCAGCAACTTGTGCTAGAATTAAGCTCTTCTAAGACCATTTGTAGCAAGTGGCATTCGAGGCTCTATCTCCATGAGTTTTCCTTCTCCTGGTGTACAAATTGGCCAYGACATACTTGTGCAAGACTCACCAGCTTTTGCCATCACAGGCCTAGAGGGGTGGAAATCCACTCTTTGCAGACCTTTGCAGTTCTCTTTGTATGTGACAGAAGTAAGGAAGCTCCTGCAATCACCCCAGCATCACCAATCTTCAGAACTGTGGATAACCATGATTTTCAAATTCTGTTGTATTTGAAACTGGGCTACTTATTACCATCCCTTAACACAGGCATCTGATTCAGAAGATATTAGCGAGGTTTCCCAGCTGGTGCTCATGGCAAAAGTAACTTTGGTAAATGACAGAAAAGGTAAACAACATGCAACTCCCGATTTTATCTAAACAGTACTTATTATTAAGGAGAAAGGAAATATTTTCTGTTTTTTCCCCCYTCCTCTTTTACCATTTAAAAAAAAATTACTTTTTTATTCTTGCCTATTTTAGCTACCAAAAGGTTCTAAAAACACCACATGAAGTACCAAATGCACCGAATCCTTGAGCGTGTGTATCTTTTTGTTAGGTCTGAACATCTTGATTTCTCTTTGGATTTTAGTGTGTGTTTGATAGTTACTCACAGGCACCTTTTGCTAATGGACTCAGAAGAGAATCCTCTGGGTTTCCTGATGCTGCCTTTCCATACAGAACCATCTAAGCCCTACAAATGAGCAGAACTCTCTTAGCCTTGGAGTAGAGAAGGAACAGCATTTGTGGAACCCTGGGTGTAGCATGAGTTTGGAAACAGCCTTGCTTATTGTACCAAATCATTGGAAGCTCTGTATCTGGGAAGCGCAAGGAGCTGCAATGGCTAGGTGAAAGTGAATAAAAATGAGGAGACTTGCAAACTGCTTTTGCTCCAGGGCTGGTTTTAATGAGCTTGTCCCTAATGAGTTGTCCCTGCAACTAGCTTCAGGCCTAAACAGATGAGGCAGGGGTTCTGCTAAATTTTTGATGGGATTTGCACTGGTTTTATGAGAAAGCAAGCAGTAGAGAGTGCAAAGTTGTGTCATGAATCTTTTACGAGAGTGGATTGTTGTCCGTCTTGTCAATAGGGATTGTAAGACTTGATTGCTAATAGAAGACGTGCCACACGCTGGTTGTACTGACAAACTTGAATAAATGAGGAAGTATGCATGGCAAGGGAAGATTTGGTTTGTCAGGAGCTGGGACTCGATGACCAGTAGGTGATGCTTTCTCAAAGCTACTCTCACCTTATGTTATTGATTAGTGAAGGGTGGTGGCTGTAACCAGGTGTAGTCACTTCCAGAGCCCGTGTTGGGCACAGGAAGTCAGGCTCACGTGGACCGTGTTAGTTCTAATGCAAAGATGGGCTAAAAAATTCATTCATCATTTGACGTTTTTGTGTTCTAAGTCTTGTGTTGGTAGTTKAAACATGGATTTCTCATTGCGTTCTTTTAGCAGCCGTTTGGCTCTGGAAGTAGAATAAGAACTTTTTTTGAGATTCTCTTCAATTTGAGAGATTCCTTTTGATGTGTCCATTATGTCTATTATTACTATTAAGAACTATATAAAAAAGTATTTCTTAGGTTTAATTTATCCAACAAGATTTTCCCAGCTGCTTAAGTGGTTACAGAAATGTAGTTTAACCTCCTTTATTGAATTTCACATCAGCTTTTGACACTCAGGCTTTCAGACAGTGGGAAAGTTTGCTAGCTGCTTGAGAGTTTTGTTTCCACTGTATAAGTGTTATCTGGCAAGTGTAGGAAAAACATAACCTCTTGGAAAAGTAATGTTTCTGAGATCAATTAAYGTCTTGCATTGTTCCATGAGTGCTATTTGACTTCTTGTCTTTTTGTATAATTTTCTTTAAAATTATGTGGTGGAAGGGAGGTAAATACAGAGTTAAACTAAAAAGTACTTGTGGGAGTAAAAATTAAAATAAATAACTAAGATGTGATTCTTTTATAATTATGTTACTCCATAAAGTTGAGCAACTCATTAACAACTGCATTACAATTTTCTCATTTTTTTCGTAAGTGTAAATAGCAGAAACACATTCATCAGGTAATTCAAAGATTATCCTGTTCAATGTTTATTCATGTCTCTRTGGTATTTAATTGAAATGCAAAGTCATGGTAAATGAGGCCAGGACTTAATATGTCATGTTTCTGTTCCTTAAAATACAACATTTTCTTTTCCCGTGTTTTAATTTCTTAATCCTTTCTTTTTTTTCCTGCTGCTGCTTTTTATTTCTCCCATGCATACATTGTTTCTTTTTTCTCCTAATCTAATTCTCCCTTATTTTTTTTTCTAATACTTGGTCTTTATAAGGTAAATAGAATGAGGAAACGGTGTGTTCATGTAAGAAAAACTGCAGAGATTGGCTAAAATGGCTTGTCAGAAGTAGTGGGGAGGATCTCAGAACTTGGTAACGCAAATGTGTGCAGTATTACAGGAGAGAAAATTAGTCAAAATACTTGTAAAGGCTGTTCTTAACTAAACCAAACTTTAATAGACGTAGATATTGCATTGATATTGTGTAGATGTAGATAAAGTGACCTYCTTACGAGACATCTGGTATGGCATCAACTAGAAATGACAGGTCTGTGAATCAAATGAGATGATGAGAATCTGAATGAAATTCCTGAATCTGAATCAAATTTCAAATTATTTCATTCCAGTTTTAGCAATGTGTTGTGTTTTCTTTGTTGAATACCAGAGCACTCCACCCAGAATTTTTCATAGCAAGGTTCTAGTGAACTTTGTTTCATGACCTATGTATGAAGAGCAGCAATATTTCACTCTAGAGTTTAGGTAAATGATGTATAACTTCTGCTCTCACCGTTGCATTTCAGAGCTAAGTCAAATAACAGACTTGCAAACCTATTTTTTCCACTATTATAATAGGTCACATCATATTGCTTAACTGTTCTTCCTCAGACATCCTGAGTACTTTGCAAGTCTTCAACCTATTTTATCACAGCTCTTCCCTCCTTGCCTCCTGCTGTGTCTGCATTTGGTTTTCTTGCAGCTAGAAATTAAACCAAGCGATTTCTGCTGAATTTTCCACAGATATGCGGTTCTATAAACAGGAATAGACTTTAGGAGACGTGCAAAAAATGCTATTTTATTGATTCAGGTGGATAATATAACTACTTTGACTGAAGAGAAAGTCTGCCCTTCATTTTAAAATTTAGGAATTCAGATCTGTCTCCAAATCAATGTTTGAAAAGCTTTATGGGAACAAAGTTCTCTTACATTTTCTCTAGCTCAAAATTGAAACAGCAGGGAGAGAGAGGTGTCATCACAGGAGCATTTAACACTCTTCAAAGACACAAGTAAATTCTTCTAGATAAAAGAAAAACATGAAGTTAGGTTTTCTGCTGGTCAGGTCATTTCTGAAGAAGACTGAAATAATAAGCCTCTGTTGCTAATTTTGATTAATGTGATTTTTCTCGGTGATTTCAAGTGCTGCTCTTAGCCAGCCCAAAGAGCAGGATCACAAGCACACGGAAGCATTCCCACATTCTCGGGGGAGCACAATGTCAGCTSTTCTGAAGGACAGGGAGCCACACTTCAAGGGAAAATAATCCTTCATTCCCGTTAGACCTACTTTTGGAGGGGTTGATTAAAGAAGAGAAGCAGCTTTGATTGTCTGCGCGTTTCAGTTGCGTTGTTGCTTAATTTCACATTCTTGGATGCATAATCAGACYGTGAGAGGTTCCCCTGCCTTCAGCAGTGCCTTTGAGTGCTTGGCAGGCAAGTTTACATCCCCTCACTGAGGTAGGAGCTGCCTRAGGGTTGGTGTATTCCCTGGGAGATCTGTGGGGATCACTTTGGGGCAGATGTGTGGTTGTTTCCCCTTCCAGGATCTGAGGTTTCATCAGGAAGAATGTATGTGAAGCTTTTGTCCCTGGTGAGCTGGCGTGTACCTGATCATCTTCAGCAGCAAAACCAAGTCCTCTTGTCTCACTTAGCAGTTTTTATAAAGCCAAATTCTCAGAAGAGCTGATGACTGGCTTTTAAAAAGAAGTTTACTTTTGCAAGGCCTCAACAGAAGCTAGGAACTAAGCTGTGTTTTTAAATTTGGCCTTTATTTTGAGGCTGAATGAATGAATGTGAATTTGCTCATTCCCAGCTAAGACACAAAAGAGGTTTACAAAATGAAGATTTTTTTCTGCAGTCGCTTGAGTTTTTCGTGTTTTGTTTTCCTGTTTGTGCCTTGTGAGAAATGACCACTCTTTGCCTTTTCCTGTTCTGTCCTGAGATGTGGTTGTCATCAGGACAGCAGTAAAAATTARTGCTTCACATGTAGTTCTGATCATTTTATTATAGGCCTAAATTAATTTTAACAATAAAATAAAGTCTTTCACTTAGTTACGGTAATGTTGATTTAGAGATGCAACCTGAGGCATCATTTTGCTCTCTAAACACTAAGTGAACTTAGGTTTGGTTTTTTGATGAAGTTGCTGTTCAGTCAGCAGGAAAAACTTACCATTGCCGTGTCAATTGAGGGGCTGGAAAAATTACAGTAGATTCCTTCTTTTTTGTCTCTTCCTGCAGTAATTTTGTAACTGTTGTCCTGTTAACTACACAAGAAGGGTTCTTCTGTTCTTCTCATAGAGCAGAATTTAAGAATAGGTAGAGACGATGCTTTCTTAGAAACATGTTAAATTGGTTTTTACAGCTTATATAAATGCCAAATGCCCATGGTTTTATGATAACTTTTAATCTATTGGTTATCTTTCTGTCATATCTATTTTCCCTCAATTTTAGTGTCTTTTAAATACTGAATACCTGGAGAATTTTCCTTAAAATTAATTATACGTATGTGTGCTAGGTTGTGTTCTGGCCTGTATTGAATGTAGAGCAGTGTAACTTCGGTGAAGTCACGGAAGATTCGTGTCACGTGTCAGGATTTTCATGCTGTAGGTTTCCATTTGTACATTTAAAATGGCTCCTGACAAACTCTTGGACTGACGACACAGAAACATTTTTTGTCTGTCAAGTAGATTGGCCCAGAGTRAATTGCTCTCCAAAGCAGCCTGGTTCAACGTTCTCCCAGGACCTCTTCCCTTAATCCCATCACACCACGCTCGGCTCCCKGCACTCCTCCTGGGATATGCACAGAGGAACTGGAAATTCAGATGTGTTTTTAAACRTCTGAGGGTATGGATAGGGGTGATCAGCCTTCTTCAGAAGCATCAGAGCTGGTCCATTCACTGGACTGTCTGAGCAAAGCAAGAACAAAGGTAAATTTGAGCAGTCTGGATGTCCCCTGGTGACTGCTCCGTCCAGCATTATTCCTTGGAAAGTGTCCTTTTCATGAGACATCAGGGCTATCAGATAACTCAGTTATTTGAATAATAGTAAAAATGGATGTTGTGGTACTGATTATGAAATTAGGTTTATTAACTTTATTAGCTCATTTTGCTTTCTTCCTTAGGAGCAGGCTCACTGAGCATTACAGTGTAAGAGTGCAACGAGCTCCATCACAGCCCCACACAGCCTGTACCAAATCCTTATCTCTTTCAGCTAAAACTGCTGGCCATCCCTGCTCCTCACCTCCCAATTCCCTAATCTAATCTAGCTCTGTGGGGTTTATGGGGGTTCATTTAAGCAGCAGAAGCTGTGCTAGAATTGTTACATGTGCCAGCAGCGATTTGTACCATCTGGGTACGGAAAAAAGAGGTTAGTGCTACCACAGAGAAAGATCTTTATTCTATTACTAAGCCAATATAATTCTAGAGTGGCTGCAGAGCAATTGGAAACTGAGAAATGGGCAGCTCTGTAGTTCTAGTGAAATGTCAGAGTATAATGAAACAAGGGAAACGTACTGCTTCATGGTTGAGCCAAGTTACAAGCAGGTGGCAGCAGTAAATATGTATATAAATAACAATATGGATGAAATGTCAAGGTTTCCAGCTGGCTTTGTAAAGGCATTTCAGGAATATTATACTTAGAGTAACAATGCAGCGTGACCACTCAATACAAATACGTATCATTTCAAAATGCATATATTTACTTTAAGGGCTTAGGTATCCTCAGGTTTTATCATGCTTAAAATTTAGATTCTGGCCAAAAACAGCCTAAGAGTTTGGGAAACCCCAAACCATGCTGCATGTTTTATGGGAGACTTGGTTCCATCTGACACCTTGTTATTTCACGTAATGAAACCTGCAGCGTTTCTACCTGTACCTTTTAAAAATGAATGCTGACTGAGACAACGTGTGTATAATGTTACTGAGCTATATGTGGAGAGCTGTCTGCATGCCAAGCCCATAGACTTACACGTGATGAAAAATGCAGTGAGGCCCTTTGCTGGCTGGGACAGAAGTTCATGCACAGAGGCCTTTCAAACTGGAGAGCAAAAAGCTGCCAGTGCCCTCTTTAGGACAYTCCAGTCTCATGCTTGGAGTTCTACCTGCTGCTATCAATTCAATGATTTTATTAGCTTTGAGGAAAGAAGTTCTCTATGATCAACATTATAAAAATTTCACAATAGAGAGCATCAAAGAAAAAGAAGAAAAAGCATTCTGAAATAGACTTTTTTTTTTTTTTTGTATTTAACTTGTGGCTGTTCATACCACCTTCTCTGAAAGAGCTCTGACATGTTTCAGAAACTTTCAAGTCAAATATTCCTAGTTAAGTTGCAAATAAGTCACATATTGATTGGGAAARTAGTAAACAATGACAGTGACCTCTTAACAAACCTCTAAAGCCAAATACATTAACAGTTGTTAAACAACACTTGAATTTTATTTGCTGTGTTGGTCCTTTAGAGAGCAGCATTAGCATTGCCTTGGGTTTCATCCCAGTTTCTGAAGATCAAGGGACTTTGTTTACATTCCAGCATTTTGTAAATATGAGATGAACACCAACTATATTCAACATAGTGATATTATAGGGATAAATTAGACTTATGTCAAGAACTAGGACATTCTGTTCCACCACTGTTGCCTTTATTTGTTTAAATACTTTTAAAAGAAAAGTAATGGAATGATGAAGTCCTTAGAACTAAAGACTACCAGTCCACTAAGAGGAATTAGTACAATAGGTGCTGATAAGTTACAGACTGGGATTGTCAAAATCAACTGAAAACTGGTTCCTGAGTTTTTGTAACTAAAGCAGATCTCCTTATAATGCAGAGTCACTTAAGCACATCTGTTACGTTGATGTATCACTAGTTTTATGGACCTGGATTAATTCCAGAGTAAACAGTGAGCACTCTGCTGAAAGGCTGTAAACATAGATACAAGTCATTCATCTAGAAATCCCCAAGCATAATTTGCCAACGGGCTAAGTGCCTCAAGTATTTTACCTTTTTTGATGCAGCAAGATGCTACTGTTCTGCATTCTGTAATGCTGAGGGTGACAGGGGAGAGGTGGCAAGGTTTTCTCCTTTCATTACTTACGGTTAAATTTGCCTCCCTCTAGTATCGAAGTGCTATCAGTCCTGAAGTTGTTCCAGGAGTTTATGAAGTGTTGTGAATTTGCTAACAGTGAAATCTGCAGTTTTCCAAAATCAAAGTCACCCAAAGAGGTTCCCAATGAGGTAGAGATCTTCTAAAACTAAGTACCGTCCTTCTAAACTCCTCTTCCAAATCAAATGTGAGTCCACAGGTTGGAAGGATCACGGGGCCCAAAGCCATTAATTACATCTGAACTGTATTTAACCTGATTTTAGAGTCTTTTTAGCCACCTCAAAATCTTAGAACAATTTGGGGGTTTGGATTAAACCTTTCATGTTCCTTCCATTTATTCCATCTTGTGGCTTTTGCTCTGACCTACCTTCCCCTTTTGGCCATGGTATTGTTGAGACAGTTATGAAGAGATTAAACTTCTCTTCAGAGATCCACTGGGAACAGGTTCAAAATTGTAAAAAAAACTTCTTGTTGGTGTCGTTGTTATTTAATGCATGCTAATACTGAAAATGTGTCCTGAGATGTGGAAATGGCTACACAGTAATGCCATGAAGCCTTTATTAAATTGTGGTAGGGTAAGACCTTTTGTTTTGTTATTTTTTCAATGGTCAGAGATTTATAAAAATGGGTTTGAACTCTTAGTGCAAATAAGCCATTTCATTTGTCGCAGGTACCAATCAAATCCAAGAGTTGGGAAGTCTGTCTTTCCTTTATTCAGGCTCCAAAATGATAGCAAAAAGTAGAGGTGCAATAAATGGTTTCAGCAGGTCASAGAATATAATTTGTGTTACAGAACTGAGTTTAGAATTGTCTGATGTTAAAGAGTCATAAGAATCTTGCTTGTTTAGAAGTGTTAGAATATCAGTTATGAGACATCAAACAACAGGTAATGACTACTGAAAAAAAACCCCAAAACAACAACAAAGCCAAACGAATTTATGGAGAAACTTATTTCAAATACTCCTGAATTTTAAAGGACTAACAAATTTAAAAGACTAATCTTTTACATATTGAAATAAATCCCTGGATCATCATAGAAAATGTAAAGGTGGCTGAGTGGGAAAGAGAATAATTCTTAGTAGCTCTAATGTGAGGAAGAGCTTGGAAATGGTACAAATTAAGGATTCTAAGATTTAATTTCCAAGTGGCAACTTTAAGATGACAAGGAGTTGGTGTAGGATAAAGCAAGCTCTGGTTTGTGGAGTGTCCTATGGGAATTGTTCTATCTTGAGYAAATTCAGACTAAAAATTGTGGGTTCAGTCTAGCGAAAATGAGGAATAAGTAATAATTTAGGTGTAACTTTAATGGCATTTTCATCTGTTCTTAAAATAATCAGGATAAATTTATTGGGCAGCTTCCCAGCACTTAGAGTCATAAAATCATTTAACTTGTATCTAGGATTTAGATCTAAATTTAACAGTGCTGGATCCATGCCTAAAAAGAAGGAAAACATGATGTCTCCTGCAGAGATCAGTTTGGAAATTTTAGGCTGGGGTGAGTGCAGAGTACAGCCTTGCACCTGCACAGTGGGAAAATTCAGAAATATTTCCAATTTAGAATCTGAATTTGGAATCTGAATCTTCTTAATGGTAGCTGGAATAAGCCTCAGAGGTCTAAAGACAGTGAATTTTAGGAAAATTTTAATCATTATCTAAAGTCCAGATGTCTGTCACATTATTTGTAATAGTTGTAGGCCATTAAATATTAAAGGAATTTTTAAGAATGAATTTATTTTTAGGATTATGTAACTTTAATATCAGCAATCATTATTTTTAATTGTCCCAGATCTTGTCCGGGGGATGTCTTTCGTCTTGCACTCCGAGGAGGAAGAGTTAATTTATCTTTACCGGAATTTTACCCGAGGTCTGCAAAAACTAAAATAATTCTTATCAACAGGGAATTAGTTGAATTGAAATAAATAGGCTGATTTTACTCCAGTTCTTAATGGATATATATAAATATATTAATCAACTGGGAGTGTCATTATCTTCCACAACTTACAAATTTAAAGTGCAGATTTACTGTAGATGGTTCTGATACAGTCCCTGCTTTTAGGCATTCAAAGGTAGCTGTTTATCCTTCCAAGGCAGCTGTATATCCTACCTATCTATCATTAACGTGGACAGTTAATATGCTGGGACAAAGGCAGGAATGACAATTGAGCACTTGTGCTTTTGCCTTGGCAGATGTGGTATTTAGTGTGCAAATAATAGATAAATAGCCTGGTTCTATTCAGCTGATCTACACAGCACTTGCTGCTTCCTGCTGCAGATTTTGTAGTTCATTAGAAGCTACTTCTGGCATCTTTCAAAGTTGCCGACTGAACACAGCTATGATATAAAGTAACTGGAGTGGGATTTGTGAGTGTCATGAATTTTTATCTGTTTGTATGATATTTTTGTAACTTAGCATTAAATAAGACACCAGCACTTGGAACTCGGTTTAAATGAGCGCAACGTTCAGATCAAAAGAGAAAATGCTCTCCTTAAAGGACAGGTCATTGCTTTTCCCTCAGAAGTGATCAAAGCTGGCTTCATTGAAGCAGTGGTTAAACACTGCTGCAGCATCACGGTGCTTAGGTTTCTTTTCTTTCCCACATCGTTTTGCTGTACCCCGTACAAGGACAGCGAAGGACCTCCTAGAAGAAAGGACAGCATGTGTGGCAGAATTCCCCATGAGGTTCCATCACATTTGGTTTAAACTTTTCGTATTCATATTGAGTCCCTTTTATGCTGGTTTTATGCTGATTATACCTAGAGGCCATTAAATGTTATCAGATACTTTATATTTGCAATTTTGAATGCAATACATGACATGAAATTCTTTTAAAGGGGGATGTTTGACATAGAGCATGAACATATTAAAGTGGATGTACTTCCAGAAACTCGTGGAGGTTGAGGGCATCCTTTTTTTGCTCTTCTAACTCTCAACTGCTGGCTGTAGCTTATGGCTCTGAGGTGGGGAAGGTGACGTAAATTTTAAATATCCATTCCCGTGACTTTGTTGCTTTGAAATACAAACCTGCAGAAGTCCGTACAGCTGATCATGTTTGTTCATTCAGGTAGTCCAGAATATGGTTTTAAGCACTATGCTTAGGGATCTAAATCTGGTTCTATTTTATTATAGTCCCTGTAACTATTTCAGTTGACATACTGGAGGTATGAAGTTGAATAGAAAGGAGTACTGAGCAGAGGCTGGTGTGAATAGACTGCTGTGTATTTCTGAGCTTACACTGAGGAAGGTTTTTACCTGGTTGTAAGATAAAATTTCCTCTGTGGAGAGAGAGAGCAGCATGTTTGGAGTATGTGTAAAAATAGAAAGAAAAGTTCAACGAGCAGCATTTTAATCCTCAGAGCACCCCAGGAGCTGTAACCTGACAACGTGCATGATGTAGGTAACCATTATAATCTGTTTCTTCAAGAAGAGACAGGGATGTGGATCAGTTCCCAAAACAGTCTGAAAGTTCTAGAATTCTCCACTTGTTCCATGCCTTTACGACCAAGACCAGCCCTTCTTTAAAGTGAAGGAAAGAATATAAATATATTCAAATAACTTATTATTTCCACATTGTTCTACAGCAGAAACGTAAAATGGCCTGAATGTCACTTCTGTCATGTGGGTGGCACACACCTGTAGGACAAGATGGTCATTGGGATGAGAATTTACATACTTATAAATCCTGTGTAGGATTTCAGAACTGCCAAAGCAGGTCCTACAGGGATAAAAACCTTAGGAAGCTGAAAATAGCATTCCACAAGTTAGCCTGTTTTAAAATGTTTTTAATAACTTTTGAAATCCTATTCCTTGATATGATACTTAGAGGTTTGAACTTTTTAGAGTGCTAGTGTTGCTTGTATGATATTGTCAAATGTCAAAAAAGAGAATTTCACTTTATGTCCATAAATTAGTAATACTGGATCCTACTTTCCCATGACCCTGAGGAGCTGTGAGGCCTTGAACAAATCGTGAAACCTCTCCATGCTTCATTTCCCATATTTGAAATGGGCATAATATGATTTATATGTTAAAAACTGACACTTCTCAGCAAAATTGGTACATACTCAAGAGGAGTGATCAGCTCTGGGAGCCATCATTTTCAATTTGGTTGAGGAGTGGGCACAGCACCTCTTTTTCCAAGCTGGCTTTGGTGTTCTCTTGAAGCAGAGGAGTGGGACAGGCTGCAGGGAGCTGCAGGCTCCTCAGTCTCCCCAGGATGAAGCCCAGGGAGGTAGGAGGCAGTGCAGGGAGCTGTGTCTGCAGGGAAGGCAAATGCACTCCCCGTGCTCTGGCAGACCTTGCATCACCACGAGAGCTGCCTCCTGAACAACTCAATCGTTTCAGGTCTAGTGAAAGTTGAGTAAAAAAGTGGATTTTCTTTTTTTCTGGTTTGCTGTAAAATGGAGTAAATGTAGCACACTTCAAGTGTCATTGAAGAGATTTTCTTGTGCTCTTTCTGTAAATGGTGGGATGGGCTTGGTGGGCATTCAGAGGCCAGGAAAAACAAACATGCAAAGCAAAGGCCTACAGAAGGGAAAGCTGAACCAGAAATGCTGCACTTGTGTTCTTCTTGTAAAGGAGCTGCTCTTTATAACTTTTGCAGATGCCTGTCATGATAGAAAGACATCTTTTAAAGGCAGCAGGAACCACTTAAATCATGTGCATAATTATTTCAATCCAATATTAAGCTAGTGATACAGCAGTGTTCTGTAAGAGAACACTAATTGAGAAGCAGGTTCACTTGTCACTGCTGTGTGCAGGTTTTTCAGTTGTGAGGAAGGAAAGGATTTTATGCTTTTAAGCTTTTAAAAACTTTTTTCCCACTTTCAAATTTTAAAATGACAAGCAATATGATGATTTGAAAAATAAAGCACAGAAATGTAATGGTGCTGTTACCGCCTACAAACCTGAATCTTTGCATGATAGGTTCTGCTTCACTTTTTGAGCATTTTTCCCTTTTCCTGCTTGTTGTATGCACAGCATTCCTTTGCATCAAGGATCACTAACTTCAGACCTGTCCTCAGGTGATGCCTTGCACAGGTGTCAAAGTCTACAGTTCCCACAGATGGAGTAATTCACACTGTAGACAAATAACTTTGTGTCACACCAATTTTATTTATTTTTTTGACTTTGTCTTTTGAAGTGAAGTATTTAGGGACTTAATTCTGATTGTCTAAGGAAATGCTAGGCCATTAAGTCTGAAGTGTTTCAGACAGTTAAAAGCTGCACTTCTGGGCCCTTTGTTTTTACCTCCATTTCCTTCCAGCTTCTTCACAAAATCCCTTCATAAAGGTATTTTGGAGCTCTTTCCAATATGTATTTATTTCTCTGGTACCTGATGCGTCTCCAATTTCACCACCTTTATATTAATATGAGATTTGCAKCTGCACCCTTAAGTTTCATCTCCAAAAATGCCTTCCAGGATGCAGAAATACCAGACAAGGGAATAGTTCACTGATGGAGGTACATCCTCGCCTCAGTCTGAACGGTGGGACTTGGCCATTTTGGTTCATTTCTCAGCTTGATTTCCGAGATAACAGCACCTGCTAACATCAGTGTTGATTGTTTGGTGTGAAAGAGAGAGCGCCATTTCCTGAACAAAACCAGATTCAGGTCATTAAATCAGTTTGCCATACCATGTGTCAACAAGGATCAGAGCTGCATTCGGAGAGGTGGCTCTGGTATGTTGSTCCTCTCTTCCATACAGCCACCATTTCTTGCAGTGTCTTAATAGCAAAATACACATTTCTAATCTAATCTCATAAAATTTGGCATTATTTGCAATGAAATCTTAACGTGCTGCTTTTCCTTTAGACACATGTTGTATGTAATGCATCTTTCTGCCATTCCAGGTTATTACAGCAACATAAAACTTTGAACTGGTTAACAGGGTTTCAGCTGAACCAGGTTAAAACAAGGGGKTTTTTTTCCCTTAGGTTTTACTTTTTTCAAGCAGACCTAGTTTAGTCTCAGCCTCATAAATACATCAGGAAACTGTGCTGAAGTGCAAAGAAGGTAACAAGCTGTGTCTGAGAGCTCTAGGATTAAACACATCCAGCAAAAATATTTGACAGAGCCTTTGAACATCCTGTTCAACAACAAAAAGAATGAAAATATCCCATCTTCTGTACCCTGCTTTTTATCATCATGGGTACATAAAAGAACACACATTTTGCAAATGAATTGAAATAGGATCCTATGTGACCTACCTTAAATTTAAACCAAGCTTGAAATGTATTTCGATTAGAATTGGTGACAGTATGCCAGAAACCTTGCTTACAACTTTGCTGAAAAACAGACAATTATTTTTTTTTTTATTTTTCCACACCTTTATAGAAGAAAACCCTAAATGTCGGATCTCACAAAAATCTACATAAGTTTGCAGTCATTGCAGCATCTATTAATCTCTTGCAGACATTTAAATTCTATTTTAATTCAGAAAGAGAACTATTTTTTTTTAAATATTGCATTTTGACCTACAGTGTGCTGATATCCTGCATGATCTTTCTGGAAAACTTGTGCTTGCAGAAGGAGCAGCATGAATTCTTAATGCATTAATGCCAGCAGGCACTGCTGGAGCAGTCACTGAACCAGGCAGCAGTGTCTGGGCCAGTCCCTGCCCCAGCCCTGCTCAGCAGCAGCTCAGCTCTGTGAGAGGAGCCAGCTCTGCTTCCTCAGCCTGGAAACAGCATTAGCAGAATGTTGTCACTACCAGCACGTTTGCAGTTGTTGTTTTACTTCTCATCTTTCAGGATCACACATTTCTGGGAGACCCGCATGCAAAAGTCTCCCTGCAGGACTGGTTTGTGCTGCAAGGGGATGTGTTCCCCAGAAATTATTCATACCCTCTTCACATTTCCACCTGAGTGCTGCAATGGCTAATGGCACTTCAAAAAAAAAAAATTAAAATCAGTATATTGGAGAATAAATACTTATCACATACCCAGTGACCCTTTTGAAGGGTTTGCTCTTGCAAGGAAGAACCAAGATAACCAGGGACTGATCAACTTCCTCACTGCTATCATGATCACCTTCCAGATTTTTATGGCCATTTTCATGCTGCTTTGAAATTGGTACTTCTTCAAATGCACCCAGGGATTCTCCAGACTCAGAACCTTCAATAAATTCCAAAGATGTAGACTTTCTAGTTGCTGAAGTGAAAAATGAAAGGGAAAGGGAAACACAGAGGAGACAGAGAAGGTATGGCAGTAAAGATTAAGATATTACAAAATCTTTACAAGTTAGGTCAGTGGACTTAGAGTTTGTTTTAACTGATTTTGTTGTTGTTGTTATTTTTTAATTTAGTGGAAGTCATAGTCTGTCTTCATCAGGCCCCAGTCACTGATTCYTACACAGTAGTTTGTCCATTTTTGGTCAATAATTAAAGAGTGTGTAAAAGGAAAGAGTTCCTCTTCAATATGTTTGGCTTGTGAATAAAGACCATCAGGAAATGGACCATCAATGAAATGTTTAATGACAGAGTAAAATATAATTCAACACYGTGAAACTGTCCTATTGAAAATTTAGTATTATGTAATTTTATGTATTTAATATTGAGTAGGAAAATAAAACATTGCTGAATAATATCTTGAGAACTCCAAATCAGATATATTAAAGTCAGATAAACATGCAAGAACTCCTTACCTATTTATGGAATTTACAGTGAAGCACAGAGACAGTAAGGAATTATGCCCCAAATATGGCCAGATGGGAATAAGGGTGACGACTCCGGCTTTTTTTCTATAAAGAAAAGTCCTTATTTAATATTTATGAATGAAAGATGTCATCAAGCTCTTGATTGTAAGTGGTGATTCACTGATTTTGTGTGCCCACTGGAACTACTTGAATTTCAAGTGTTTGTCAGAGCAGTTGAGCAAATCTATTTCACAAAAAACACGTGTGAGATCAGTGTYTGGTGTGATAAATCATGTATGATGAGTCTCTCGGAAAATTGTTCTCTTTAACTCATATGTCTTAGTAATTCTTTTGCTTTTATGCCTAGTCATGGGGCTTTGAGACATTTCATAAACCTTGCCATGAAATGATCACGGGAGATCCTGGAACATCTGCTTATGGCTTCTTCCTCCTCCATGTGAGAAAAAAAAATCTCTAAACAAAACACTTATTTGGGTATCGTTGCTTACTATTTATTGAAGTTGGGATGAGGTGCTACTGATGCTTCTCCTAGTTTCTGTAGAATGCTCTGAAGTGAGAGCTAAAAGGACAATTTTTTTTTAATTTTTTTTTTTTAAAGCTGTTGCTGGTAACTAGCTAAAGGTTTATCCTTTAATAGTGCTTTTATGACCAGTGTATGCCATTGTCTACTAATATTCCCTAAAAAAAAAACCAAACAAGCTATAAAATTCGGCAAAACTCTTCTTTTGATCCATAAGAAAGGTTATAATCTGGAGGTTTTTTCACATGCATGAGTGAAAAATACTTTAGAATATATTATAAAATTATTTAAAAGTTATCATTGGAAACAAAAAAAGAAGTGGTTCACTGCAGTGTTATGATCTATACGTATTTGGATGAAAGATGTAAGATAGAAATCATTTGTTCCTGATGTCTGAAGTAGGCACATGTAATTTACTGTGAGAGATTTCATCCTTCTGGAAAGAAAACTTCAGGGCTGAGAGATACCCTAAGTTTAGGCAGGAAATTGCTTCATTGAAAAGCAAGGATTTTTAATCATTGTGAATAGTAAATATTTAGGTCTTAGGCTTTATTAGGCTGCACAGTAAAGGACAAATTAGGGCCACTTGCAGATGTTCCTTAAATTTAAATTTGAACTTAGCCGTCCACATTGTTATGGTGAGGCAATGGTGGATCTCCACACCACGTAATGAGGATTAAGCATTTTTTCTCAGTCACCCTGCCTCCCTGGTGCTTTCTCGGTCAGGCTTTTCTTGCTGGGAAAGGTGGCCCAGGTGGAAGGTGCCAGTGGAGCACGGATCTGGCTGTTCCCAGGTGCCAATGGAGCACAGATCTGGCTGTTCCCAGGTGTGGAAGGTGCCAGTGGAGCACAGATCTGGCTGTTCTCAGGTGTGGAAGGTGCCAATGGAGCACAGATCTGGCTGTTCTCAGGTGTGGAAGGTGCCAGTGGAGCACAGATCTGGCTGTTCCCCAGGCTCCTTTCGTGGAACTGGGACCAGTAAATGACACGTTCCAGTGCTGCTCTGAATGAACCTCTCTCCTGCTGTGTGCCATTTATAATCTGCTCGGGCATGCACTCACAAATATTTTCTGTGATCTAATAACAGCTATTACTGAGAGCTTAAATGATTTCAGCTGTTGAATCTGTTCACTGTTAAGCAATACTCTGCTATTAGGGTTGGCTGACTGGTGTGACTGCACGACTTCCAAAATCTCATGTGGTGGCTATATTTCTCCATCAAGGTGAAGTGATAGAGCCAGGGAAAGCCAGCTAAATACCTAGAAAAAGCATATCTGAAAATAAGAAACAGTTTAAATGAAAGGCTATCAATGTAGAAACATTTTTTAAAAAAAAATTATTTGGTAAATAGAGATATATTGTTAATTATGATTTACTGATTAGATTGCCAGCAGCCTTTCCTACCCTGGTGTCCCAGGTCAGTGTAGCTTTCTTGGCTTACTTTATATAAAGAGATAACTTGAATTCCCTGGATGAATCCTAAGTGACACTTAAAGTATTCAAAGAAGTGGTTTTTTACAGTGCAAGATGTCATTTCTAAAGAGTTTGTCTCAGTACATTCTTAAAAGAATTGGTTTAAACAGAAAATAATTCTGAAAAATATCCATGCAGGGCAAGTTCATCTTGCTGGGGGATGAGGTAAAATTCGGCTTGCTGCCTGAAAAAGAGGGGAATGCTGAAAAAYGAGCAGTTTTAACAATTCAGTTTATTAAATTAATCCTATAGTAAAACCATTGTTTCTCTTGTTCTCCTCCTCGTCCCTCTCCTGTCTGGTACAGTCCACAGCACACGGTGCCAGCAAGCTGTGTTGCCTTTCCAAACTGCACAGTCCTTTCCTCTCAGGATGGTCACGTGGCAAAGGACTGTAAGTGTTTATCTAGAAAAATAGCATTGAAAATGGCATTATGTCTTTTTTGTTTGCCTCTTTTCRGCTCTGTCTTTATAGGGAGTAAACAGAGGGGAACAAGGAGAGGAGCCAGCTCCAGGTGACTGGCCAGCTGCCTGTGGATCAGCACCAGAAAGTGCTCCACAGATTGCAATCTGAAACCCATTAATATAATGGATAAAGTCTATGAAGCATTTTAAAACCTCCCTTGCCTATAGTGCTGCATTTTATAAGCTAGGTGACATCAAAAGAATTGGTTCTGGCTCAGACCAACTAATAAAAATGGATAAGGCTTATTTTTATGCTGAATATCAGTAAAAGCATGTGCAGAAGATTACATTTAACATTCTGGCTTTTACCCAGAGCACAACAAAGTCTATCTTATCCCCATCCATCAGAACAGAATTTGATAGGTTTGGAGACCCCAGATTTTCATCTCCTATTGAAGCATGAAGCAGCAGCTTGGGCTTGCATGGAGATTGTGTGAACATGACATTGCTCACTGTGTTATGTTTCCTTGAACACTTATAAAGAAGGTTGTCTAATTAGGCACAGTGTTTAAATAGGACGTTTTAAATGATCGATACTTAAAGCTGATATAAAGCATTAAACGTTGTTGTTATATCTTTCTGTAWTAGGAATAATGGAAAGACATGGAAAGACATATTTCCTGTAGTCAAAGGGAGAAGAGAATCTTTCAGAGCCCAGTAAAAATCCCCCGTAGTTGTTTTTGTGCCTGTACAGCTTTAATTATCGGTAAATTTTCTAGGTACCACATGTTTATTTAAAACCGATTTTTTTGGTTCAGTAGTCCAGCCTGTACCAGCATTAGCCTCCAGATCTCGACAGCATCCTGTTTATTCTGATCTAGCTTGCCTGACTGACTCCCCAAAGATAAAATTCACTAAGTGAACTTGACAGATTCCAGGCTGTCTCCATATGGCAGGGACTGGGCTGCAGCTTCTGAAGCTGCCTGGGATTTAAAAGCTGCTCTCACCTTATTAAGATGGCAGCAGTTACATGCAAGGCAAGTTCGCAGGGGCTTGTTTTAATTCTTTTGGCTTCTGCTTGAGACCAATCCATACCATTTTTTTTGTGCATGTGAATTAGAGCAGGACCAGAAGGATGACTTTTCTTTTCCAAACAGTGCTTACACCAGCAAGGGATCAGAACTGAAAATGAATCTATACCTCAGTTGTTGACAGTTTTTTAAGAGGAGTTTAGGCTTAGCAGGTGCTAAATGGACAAGACCACAAAAGATTTCTGGAAAAAAAAGTGATGAAACAGTATGAATTTATTTGTTGCTGGGTCTTTCTTCCCTTTTGCCTTTGTGTACTATCACTTATCTGTTGTTTGGGTTTGGGCTGTTAACAAAATAGTTTAATTGCCCTGTATTAAAAATGTCAAACCTATATTCTGGCAATATCAAAATATTGAGCTGAATTGCAAGGAGCATTTTTGAGAATGCAGACCAGCTGAGGATCTTTCTCTACACATTTAAATCTGTGTGTGGCAGACAGCCATAATCAGTCACAGAAAATGGGTTCTCTTAAACTAACTCAATACTAGTGAAGGAAAATAGTGCTGGAAACACATAAAATATTAGTACTTGTCATTTTTAAAAAATCTTAGTGTTAGGTCCATTCTTTGATTGTAATTTTTTTGAGTGGGTTCACAGGGCTAAGGTAATTTACTCTGGTAGTTTTAAGCAGACCATCCTTAAAATCACAACATCAGAAAAAAAGGAATTTAGAAAATGTAGAGAAAGTATCCTAAGTGGTTAGTGCCTGTTCTATGAAATACAGGCACTGCAAAAGATAGTTCATCAAGAAAATGAAAGTAGAAGTTGACGTTTCCTTGGCTATTCCTGTTCCTGCCCGACATTGTTTTCCAGGAGCATGTGCATACCTGAAAGAGAGATCAAGAATGAGTAACCTTTCTAAATTTCCTTTGTCTTATATTCTCTTCTTTTCGTAGTCCCACAAGGGACTAGAAGTGATCTGATGTGAGACTTTCAAATAAAAAAAAAAAAAAATTAGAAAAAACCCCAAACTTTTGTGAGTTAAGTTTTGTATTTAAATTAAAAGTAGCTGTGTTGACTAAGACAAGYAATGGTGTGTCATAGGCTCTCCCTATGGATTTTTTCGTTTCTTTGAGAAATCGTGTGTGGTTTTGTTGTTTGGTTTTGGGGTTGTTTTCCCAGMTACTGGTTTTAAACTTGGGAGATTYGATTATACAGAGGCACTGGGGTTTTCTGGTTATCTGTGGTTCTTGCTCTTGCATCCCTTTCATAGCAGGAAGTGAGGGACYCTGTAATCAAGTGCTACATTCCTCCCTTTTCCAGAAAGAGAAGCTCTTGTGGAACCCCTGTTCAGCATCTTCAMAATTCCCATTTTTTCTGGAGCTGTGGGAACCAGTTTGTGAAAACTGTCATTTTTCTCTCAGACATGTTACATGTTTAGAATCATCTGCATCTTCCTCCATGTCATTTGTAATGGTTTTTATCTTCAGYTAATTTGCATTTAGCTGTAGATTAGTTTGTAGCAATAACTACCTCTGTATTTGCTTTCTGAGGCATTGTTTCTTTCTGAACTGTATAATGTAAACTTGTGCCAAATAAGCCCAGTAGTATTTCAGGTGGGAACAACAGGCTTTACCTCATTACTGCTTCTCACAACATTTGTAATGCTCTTGTGGGCACATGTGTAAGAAATGTCAACTGAGTCATTATTGGGGTGGATGTTCTTACAGCAGGTGTTTTAAAGGCAAAATTTCAAGTCTCTGAGCAAAAAGAGACCAAATTCCCAGTAAGGAATTTATAATAAGCAAATAGACGAGTCCTTTCTCTCAGATCTAACACAGTTCTCYTTCCTGACACCCCTCTGTCCTGCTGCAGGTACATGAAGGCAGTTTGGCAGCTGAACTCAGCACCAGGGCCAGGGTTAGTGTGYAGGGACTGCCTTTGAGAAGGAGCCTTTTATGTTGCTTTTGCATAAAAAGGCAGGTGGGTTTGATTTTTAACAATACACCACAGTCACGTTAAATCTGCTACAAAATTCCGACATCTGCCTTTTTGAGCAGCTGTAGCAGAGACATGCAGYGCCTCTTCCACACTCAAGTTTTATTTTGCCCAAACCTATTTTAGATTTAAACCCCAATAGAGGTGCCTTTTGCCTTTGTTTTTTACATGTCTTTTGTATTCATTGATATGAATCACTTAGTGCTGCAGTTGTACATGTCTTGTGTTTGTGAAGTGAGCATCTTTTTAGCATCTTTTTATTTTTGATTTTCTGTTGTATGGATTAGGCAGTAGGAATAATGCCACTGATGTAACAGTAAATGGAAATCCATTATTTGACTGAACAATTAAATGGTTTCTCTGATAAACCTGGATGTTAATGACYGTGGAATGGCATAAAATAAAATGAAATGATCAGAGCAGGCAGCTCGAGCTCACTCTGTAAACATCTAGGTTGGCTGAAGTGCAGCAGTCTGTGTTTACAGCAGGGCTGGCAGAGGGAGAGGTGTGAGTGTTCATCTGCACAAAGGCAAAATCTGAGTTTAAGCTGCTCATACAGAAATTTGAAGCATTCTTGATTTTTTTTTTTTCCCCACAGAATCTTATGAGGTGTCTTGGCACTTAAAAGATGGCAGGGTTATACTGGGCTTGAACAGGTGCTAGCATTGCACAGCAGAGAGAAAAAACACCTAAGAGGTCTTCAGCACCTCCAGGTTAATCTGGAAAATGCCATCTGACCACAGCTTTGAGAGGTTTTTTAATCCTTCTAGAAAGGTGGTTTGAGTTGGTTTTTTKTTTGTTTGTTTGGGTTTTGTTTTGTTGTTGGGATTTTTTTTAGTTTAGTTTTTATTTTTACCTGGCTGTGAATTTTTTGCGAGATAGTAAGAATAAGAAATTGAATAAGTTGCTCACTTTGGATAGTCCAGATCACCCGTTGTTTATCACAGCACTTTTAAAGATCCGGCATATTTCATTCCCCTGCTTTTTTCCATTACGTGTTATTTATAGAACATGGTAACTTTAAGTAACAATTGGTTTACATTCACTTATTTAACATTGAAGTGGTGCATCTTTTATGTAATAATGACATACCAAATACAAATGAAAATGTAAGGAACTGTTTAGTAACACAGAACACGCTGGTTTATTGCCACTGTTTGTGAATGAAGTTACCTACAAACGTTACTTGGCACATAATAATGATGAGACAGAAACATTTCTGTATTTTAGAATGGCCTGACCTGTATCTGAATTATAAAATATAGAAGTTTTAAGATAGATATTGTTTAGGATTATTTGGAAGCTAAAGTCCATGTTTTCAGGAAAGGAGCTTCACAAGTTATGGTAACATGTTCATTTTAGTGAAATTATTTTAGAGTTGTGCAAGTCTATATTGTCCAAGTTAGGACAATAACACAATGGAAATACAGGAAATACACAAACCCCTGTTGTTAATTAAGAAATTGACAGGGAGTAAATGGAAGTTGCTTTGGTAGGAGGGATGTTTGCTAACTTTAGGATTAAGGGACCCAAGGATACTGACTCAGAGTGTTTGTTTCCCAGAGGAGCCGAAGCCCAGGTGGTTTGTGCTGTACCAACATGTGAAGGATGCAGAGGACGTGGAGCAGCAGAGCTGGCAGGGGCTGGTGCTGCTCTGCTGGGCACTGCTGTGCCCGGGGTGCAGTGGCAGGGCTGGCACAGTCCCAGTCCTGCCCCGTGTCCCTGTCCAACACCTCCTCATCAAATACACCGCAGCAGAGGGGACCAGACTGGGAGCTCATGAAAACTGCAAGAGCCTCCCTGGGATGCGTGTGGTTGCTGGGTGATTACGTCGTGCAGAGATAGGCCTGGGAACAGTCTTGACCATTTTTCCAGAAGCGGTGACAATGTCTCATTTCCCAGCCAAGAGCATGAGTCAGGCTGCTCAGCTCAGTTTTCAAGGAAGAGGGCAGCTCCATGGACTGCTTCAAAATGTCTCTTGCTTGAAAAAAATCAAGCTTTCATGTTGGCTTCTGCAGAGGAATTTTTTGCAGGCTAGTAATCTCAGTTTACTCTCTACCAGGCTGGTGAGGAGCTGGGTTTACACATTTCTAGAGAGCAGTGCATTAGAGACAAGTTCTGTGCACAAGAAACTGGCCCAGGTTGCCTTCTGTTTTCCATTTTTACTTCAATTTTCTGAGGAGATATTAACAAAACAGTTCACTATATTTAGAATGCTAATGGCAGTCAAGTTACGTCAAAAGAGGGATCTATTATTACATTGACAGAATGTCAGTGGTAGAAATCAGCTATAACTTGTTCTGCATGTCATTAGCTGGAAAAATCACATGCAGATTTTTAACATTGATCAAAATTCTGTTTCTCGCTGATTTTTTGCTGTGTTAGACATAGGACAGAATAAGAAGTTTTTCTTGGGTGTATTTTAGTATGCAACAGAAATTGCAGCGCTCAAAGCCCATTTTTGCCTCATGATAGTTTATACATTCATTCCTCCCTTGGAAATTATGTTTACTTAAGTTAGTGAAAGCTGGGCGAGGTCTTTTTACATTTAAAAGAGATTTCCCACATATCTCTCTTTGATTGTCATATCCTTCAGTGCGCTTGTCCAAATCCTACCCACATGCCGCTATGCAGATGAGGCACTCCCACATAGGGAATGTTCTGCACAGAAATCATGGAACGCCTAAGCAGCCTTTTTTTTTTTCTTTTTAAGAAATAGACTCCTAAAAACTATTCCAAAGACAGCACAATTCTGCCCACCAGCTGAGGATAATGTAGGGGGTACCTTTAAAATATGTTGTTATATAAGCTGATAGAGAAAAAAAAAAAAGAAGCAAAAATGGCGAAGTTTTGCTGCAGCTTTTCAAAGTTGCCAGCTGCCTGACATGGGAAAATAAACTAGTTTAATTCACTTCAGCTATATTATATTTAAGTCAAAAAACCGACACAGATTTAGCTGGCAAACCTCTACATCCTTGACTGAAGAAAACTGCAATGATAAGACCAGGGTAAGATTCATTTGCTCTTGATACTTTTCCGAAGCATCAGCATTCCATTGCTGGTGACGACGCTTTTCCCAGGAGTAGCAAAGCTGGTGTGTTGATTGTCGTTTGATTTGCAGTTTAATACAGCTTTAATTTGCTTTGCCAGGTTAGAAAAGGGAGCTCTGCTCTGTTGGCCAGTGCCAGGGACGACCCGTGCAGCTCCTTCGCACCTTCACTGCTCCCTGCACTGGGGATTCTTTTGCTGCCTTCTGATAAAATCTCGTGTCGATTGTTCCCTTTGCAAATGCTTTTTGTGTCCTGTCTGGGGAGCAGCTTTGGTTCAGAGGAAGCTCCAGGAGCTCCTCTATGTCTGCTCACGGTGAGAAGACTGTTTACAGGGGAGTTTATAATCATTGGGGCTTTAAGGTGGTAGAAGTATGTAAAAATGTACATGCATCACAAATTGCTATTTTCTACAAAAATTGTGGGTTTTTTTTAAAAAAACCCTAAACCAGTGCTCTGAACAGAATCTAACATTGTAGCTCAAACAAATATTTTTAAAACCTTCCTTGTTCTGTTGCAATTTAAACTAAAGCAGACATTAGAAGCTGCATTCTTTTATGTATTGTATTTCTCTTATATTTTTTCTTATTAGTCAAAATTAATAATGATGGAGTTTGCTGTTTGATTCTTCATAGTTCAGTGATTGGTTTCCATATGTTGAAATAAGTAACTATTTAAAGCCATCTGTTTCCCTTGGAAGTAAGAGTATTTTCATTAGTGCTCAGCATTTAGCAGATCCTTGAAAAATTGCATTCAGGCTAAGTTTAAGTTGATCTTTTTGGACATTATTCAAACAACAATGTATGGGATAGTTAAAAAGCTGCAGGGTTTTTTGATTGATAATATTTGAGGTGCTATTTGCATTTGGCAATCACCTAACTCAGACATTAAAAAGAAGTGTGATACACAAAGCTGAACAAGAAAGCCTCCCTCTAATTAGCTGAGTGGGATGTAAGACATGTATAGGCCTTATTCAGGTTTTTTCCTTAAAGGTAAATTTATCTAATAAGGTGCTGGCCAAAAGCAATTTTCTATTTCCATATTATCGTCACTAAAAATTAGGAAAACATTTAGTTTATCACTTAAATCACAAATTCTGTCTCCTCCTCGCTTTTGTTCACGATAATACGATTTCTCTGCTAAGTTTTGGATGCTACTGATATTCTCAGCTTGTTCCCGGGAAAAGCCATAAAATCCTGAGTCAGGTCACTTGGCAGTCAAGTGGAAGAGAAAACTGCTTTTCCGCTATATTGTATTGCTTTAAATTGCAAATGTCTTTGTATTTGCTTCAGGTTTTTGTTTCATTTTGTTTTGTTTTTAATCCTGCTGTTGCACTCTCTGTGTTAGAATCTAAGATTTATATTTCTTTGACTGTTTAATGTTTCCTTTCATCGCCTTCATAAATAGTAATGACTAGCTTATGTATATCCAGGGAAGTAAGGCAAAAAGCCCTTGAGTGTGCCAAGTCTGAAAAAATTTAAATTAGTGTATCAAATGTTAGAAGAAGAGGAATTAAGGCTCTTATCAGCTAACCATAAGCCAAGAATCTTTTAAATTCTAACAATGGTCTGGTGGATACAGCTAAATCTGGCTTTACTTAAGAAAGACAATAGCAGGCGTGTGGTTCAAAGTAAAAGATTTCACCTTAATAAAAGCTATTTAACATACTATTGTAAATCCACAGAAAGGCGAGTTTTTATTCCAAGGTGTAGATCATTTCTGGTAGGGGAATCCCACAATTTTTAATGAACATGTTTCTCTTTCTCATTTCTAATTAGCTCCAGCACTTAGATTGCAGGATGCCAGCCTTCAACGCTGAGATTTCTGATGGTAATAAAGCACTCGAGGTGGTATTTAATTAAAGTAGAGTGGTGCTAGGAACGACCTGAGCAGGGCTGAAGCACTAATCCTTCTGCATTGCCCAGTGTCCCCTTGTGGTTGTGATTGATGAGTTGATTTCTCTTTACAACTTCATTTGCATCRCGTGGCGATCCCGCAGGCAGAGGTGCCGTGCGTTTCTGGATCAGAGCTCCCCATTAGGACAAGCTAATGTGCTAAATGGGGTAGGGGTAAGGTGAAGAGCTCTCCTGGCTCTTAAGCAACCTATTAAATAACGGGTTTATGGTGGGTGATGTGACTCCCCATGTAAATGCTGGTGTTTGTAATATCTTTATCTCTTTTTACCTTGAAAATACATATTCTACCACCCACTATCTGTCCTACCCTCTCCCTCTTCTACTTATCTCAGTTGTTGTGTTAAAATGGTCGTGTCAGGTAGTGGCTGCTATGAGGAATGGCTGTAGAGCTTTTTTTTTTTTTGATTCATAGAGGTAAGATAAATTGGTCAGGATTTTCTTTAAAAAATAGACATATTTTCATCCTTATTACTAGAACTCTTAGTTACTGAAATTCTGCCTCCAGTTTGAAACTTCTGTAATGCAGAGCTGTTTCTTGTTTGCAACCAGAATATTGTAGCAGGACTATCCGAGCTCCYTGTGCTGTCAGTCTGCTTGGCCACAAAGACAGAGCCATCAGCACCCTGCCCCTCAGACCTGCTGTTCCTGGGAGCAGCTGGGACGTGCTCACATCAGATGAGATCTCCATGTCATGCCCCTATGAGCATTTCCAACAGTGAATTTCTACTATTTGCTCTGGCAGCAGAGGAAGCTGACAGTATCCTGGGCTGGGTAAGCAGGAGAGTAACCAGGAAACTGACAGAAGTGATTTTCTCCCTTTACCTGGTACTTGTTAAATTCCGTCCAAAGTATTTGGCCCAGTTCGTGGCTCTCCAATACCAGAAAGAAGGTTCAGCACAGGTCCCCCRAGATGTGCTGGAGCATGTGGTGAGAGGCTGAGGGAACTGTGCTTGTTCAGCCTGGAGAAGGGAAGGCTCCAGTAGGAGCTCATAGCTGCCTTTAAATGCTTACAAAGAGGGTATCAAGAAGGAGCAAGTCTCTTCCCAGAGGTGCATGGTGGGAGGATAAGAGACAACACATACAGCGAAATTGGAATAAGCAGTTATGAAGAAAAACTTTCCCCATGAGAACAGTTTTGCATTGGAACAGGTCTGTCTGGAGAGTTTGCACAGCCTTTGTCTTTAGTGCTTTGATAAAAATGGATGTAGCATAGACATGCAAATCTTTAAAATGCTGTCTCTACCTCCAGGCTCTCCTACCATTGCCTTGCTGCCACTTCAGGGATGGGGTTGGTCCAGCTGCCACTTCCTCTCCTGTCACTTTAGTGAATGGAATCCTCTGTCTGCCTTTTGTTTTTAGATCAAAGTATCATTGAACCCAAACAGAAGGGAAGAACTATTTAAATCTATGAAAAATAACAGCCTTATGTGTTCACTTGTATAACCTAAAGGGTTACCGTCGCTTCTGTTGAGACTTTAGGCAGATTTTTATTTTCCAGTCACTACTAATCTCTCAGGTCAAGTATTTTTTCCTTTTGCAGTCTTTTTCTTTTCGTGTGAGTGAATGGGTGTTTTTAAGCTAGCAAGGGTATTTGTTTTTCTGAGTTCACAAGTGCAGACTTTTTTCAAATCAAGGTGTCTCTGCTCACATTTGAAAATAAACTGTCAAAACGAATGGTTCTTCCAAACAGAGTAGTCATTGCACATTTCCCTTATTACTGGTCAAGGGATATTCCTGCAGATTGTCCTTACCTTGCTTATTTTCCATAAGTCTGCTGTTAAATGGAGGGAGTACCCACACAGATCATTGCAGGAATGACTGTGGACCTTCAAGAAGCTCCAGCTGGGTGCTCACAGTCTCCTGGTGAGACAGAATAAATATATTATGTGCTCAGAGTTTGTCTGATTCAGTGGAGAACCGGCTTGCGTACACTGAACCGTTTTTAGGGTCCAAAAAACCAAACCAGCTGATTGTGCASATGCATGTCTGGAGCTTCCTAATTTCCTCTGACCTTGCAGAGGGTGACATGTTGGGCATTGTCGTTGCCTTGATGATCATCTGACTGCAAAGTGCAGCATATTCATAAAAACTGTACACATCCCAAAATCTGATCTAACGCAGTGTCTCAGGAAATAGATTAACCTTGCTGCATCATAACTATGCTTCTACTGCACTGTTCTTGCTCAGTTCTGGGGCTTGTAGTTAAAAAGATGGAACAATTTCTGCAAAGCAAAACCACTGATACGTGAAACTAAAAAATAYGTTGAGCAGCATGTCTTCATGGGACATATTTATCTCTTAAAAGTGAAATGCACCTTTGTGCAGAGTCTGTGCAAATTGCCCTATTGCTGCCAGAGAGGTTCAGTGCTTTGCCATTTACAGCAACCTGCAAAAATTTGGGGTTTTATTTGAATGTAAAAGTCGGGATTCTACTGAATTTCTAATGCTGGTGAACTCGTTCAAGGGAAGGGACTTCCTTGTTTGAAATCGAGCTCTCTGTGCCTGCTCAATCTGGTTACTTTCTTGAAAATATGTAAAGTTTCTCTTTTCTTCCACGGTCACTGAGAAAATTGTACTTTCTGTAGAGAGGCAGTTTGGTTGTCAGAGGCAATCCTGCACAATAAAGTTTTCTGGGAAGTAGAAGTTTCATACATGAAGAAAGAGATTAGTTCCAGATAATTATTTACAAATACTGGTACCTCTTCTGCTACTGGTGTTCAGAGATCTGTTTTGAATCTAGCTAACCGTGTGAGCTGGATTGAGTAGACTGGAAATGCAAAATGGTAATAACCGTACTTCTGAGTATTGTCATCCACTTCTGATTATTTTTATATTTATGGCAGATATTTTTTCTTTTTCCTCCTGAAACCATATATAAAAGCTAGTTTTCATCTGAATTCCATGGGGTTTTTTTTCTACGTTGCAGTTAACATACAGACGACTAATGGTACATACCTGGCAAATACAGTTGTAGGGGGTTTTGTTAGGGTGGATTGATTACTCCTGTCTAATGCTTAAGTAATTTGTATTTCAAAACCCAGTGCTATTTGTGGATGAACCACAGATGATTTTTAAATAAAACTTGCTTAAATTATTCTTTAAAAAAACAAACAAACTAAAAAACCCCAAACAAACAAAACAAACAAAAAAACACCAAACCAGAAAAAAACCCTGACAACCAGAGACTATTTTAAAAACTTGCAGACGAACAAGAGAACTTGAGGACCTGCAAGTTACAGTGTTGCTGTGGAGTTTGTTTGGATCAGAAATTTGCATTGCTGAAGGGAAAGCTTGCTTCGTCTGAGCTTCTGCACAGACTGTTGGGTGCTCTGCTTTTAGATTTAAGCCATTTGTCCTTTTGTTTTGTGTAATTCTATTAAAACTCTTTTCACCTACAACAATGGGAACCCCCATTTAGCTGGGCTCTGTGGCTCAAGGTGTACAGTAGCTTGCTAATTTATTTGTTTTTAACTGTTATTTTAACTGCAAAGGTGCAGTGATGTTGCTCTTACATCTTGGCATGTAAGATGTTAGCAAGAAAATTCTAGCAGCAAAGTATGATCTTAAATGTCTGGTTTATGTTTGTAAGAAACGGAAACAGAATATAAATAGTTTAAATTGTCAAAGACCAAGAGAGAGAGAAAGTGGGATTAAGTTCAGGGTAGCTTCACCCTTGCTCTCACTTTTCTGCATAGAGCAATAGAGGCTTTTGCAATGTGCTCTGCTTGAATTGTTTGAATTAACGTCATAGTCTCTGTTTAATTGGAAATATTTTATATCTTAATTTGTTTGTTTCTGAAGCGCGTGAGAGGCCTTGAGTTCAGGTCGTTTAACTGGTGTTCAATCTGTGTTACTAAAATGAAGTTAAAATAATAATTTGAAAATTTTATTTCATAATCCTTATTAGCAAGCAACATATTCAGATCAATTTACTATGCTTCATAGCTCTCCATTGAATGTGGTTCTTAGTTTGATACCATGAACACATGTGTGTGTGACACTAAAATTGAATTTGTTGTGCATTACTTTTCTTAATTGTTGCTGTTAGTCATTGCAGACCTCTTTACTGGAAGATTTAAATTTACATTTTGAACTTTTATTAACTGAAATTATCTGATTTGATTTTTTTTTTTTCTTTTTTTCCCCCTACTAGTCTTTAGAACTGTTGGCAGGGGACATATTAAATAGCTGTAGAATTTAGGAATCTGTTTTAAACACAGAACATTTTTGTTAATACACAAAGTCAACCGAGGATCAGTGAACCATTTGTGGTTGTTTACACTATATATAGATATAGATATACTATGGAAGTATAAGCTAATATACTTACCTTTTCATCAAGACCAACAGTTGGGTATTTCCATAGTTGTGTCAGGTTCCAAAATATATTTTCATCTTCCAAATCCTGGATCAATTGGCTACAATGGTGTCTGGAATAAGTGAGAGCAGATGAAAAAGTTCTCTGAATTGTATCAGTCCTGTAGCCTGATTCTGTTCAGAATAGTTCCCAATTACATGAGAGATTTTGCATCAAGGTTAAGACACATGTGGAGGTCATCCCTTGCTTTTCATTCAGTAACTTAGGCAGAATTAATGTGTTCCCATGTCAATCAGATAACATTTTGTATCTACTGTACTCCCAACTGCTGCAGTAAATATTGAAGGGGAGAATTAGGTTGTTGTGGGTGGGTGTAGAAAGAGGAAGTAGTAAAGAAGGACAATATGAAGAAGAGGGAGGGGGGCAAAGGGAGGTTTAAAATATTGGGAAAAGTGAATCAGGGTCTGAACGAGAAGAGAGGAGAATTCACTAAAAGGCTTGGCAAAATAGACCCGACTTTGTAGAAGTGGATTGTGCCTTTTAGGTCCCTGTTTTGGATCCTGAATTCTATCCATCCAGTCTTCATCTCTTCTGAGGTGGACTGAGTCTGCCTAAGTGCATGCCCGATGCTTGTGTCACTTAAGAGTTTTGATTGCTTTCCCGGAATGAAATTCATGTTTCACAGTTTTTGTTGTATTTAGTCTCTGGCAGCTGAAAACTGGTTTATTTCTGATGGATTATATAGCGAACATTTTTCATTGTTGTTCAGGTAAGCCATTAAACGTCTGTAGAGAAAGTGCATTTCAGTAAAACCCCATCCAGTTTGTGCATTGCCTTGCTCAGACGTCTTTTCCAGAGCACAGTCCTTCACATCCCCAATTCTAAATCTGATGAAAATCAGCAAGCATTAGTGAGCACACAAGTTATTGTTTTTTTCAAAATACATTCTTAACATGTTTACAAGCAGATGATGATATTGCTTTACTCTCAGGAAAATTAGCAACACTCCTTATGCCTTTTGGTGTTCCAAGGAAAATGCCTTTGCTGTTACGTGGGAAAAGAACACCAGTAATTGACAGGACACACGATGCTGTCACCATGAGTTCAGGCATATTTGCTGTGCATTAAAATGACAATGGAATAGATTAGTTTGAGGGTATAATATCTACCAAAATTGTTCTATACAGATATCAGAATATTAAATGAAAGGAAAAGGCTTCATAAAGTCTCATATAATCCCTCTTGGCATGGGTATATGAGCAGGTATTCAAGTTTTTTTTCCTTTAAGTAYGCTGATATGATTAAATTTAACTTGACACAAGTGATGTACTATACCATGTGATTGTAATATTTAAAAGAAAACCACTTTTCTGATTGAATACCTACTCGCTATCAATTCCTTTGTAGCAGCATCTAATCTGAATTTCTTCTGCAGCTAAAATGCAAACGCACTTGCCGTATTCTCCATCTCACTGGGTGCGCACTCAGCAAATGCAGAACTGCTTCAATATTTCTGGTGTCTTATTTAATCTAATGTTCTGCTATAAAAGCCAGCCAGTTCACATTGATTAGAAACAGTTTCCAGGCTATAACTTCTCTCTCCCAAAAGTGGTGTGCGTGTATTTTCACTAATTCTAGAGTGTGGATGCTGTGGCTGCTGTCCAGGCCCCTGCACTGTGCACACACAAACGCTGCTGGATGTGGTTGCTGTAGATTAGCCATATGCTTCTGCTCGACATGCCAGAGCTTTTCTCTGTGCTATTTCAGTTCTGGAAATACCTTTCCTTCCTCCACCCCTTCCTTACACACAGAGGCACAAAATAAAACTGTAAACTAGGAAAGGTAATTTTCATCCATTCCCACAATATATACTATTTTAAAATAATGTCWYGTTCAAAGCAATGGTTTTTAAGCCTACCAGGGKTAAGAACCTGTAGCATAGGCAGAGAGCAGCTTTGCAGAAAGATTTACTATCATATGAATGTGTTCAGTCTTGTGAAGAAGGTCCAGTAGTGAAATAAATCTCCAAAGAAGATGTGCAGGGAGAGGCCATATAGATTTGCCGATTTGAGACCAGTTTTAGTCCATATTCTGGGGGACTCTGGAAATGAAAATACAGGGACAAATTGTCTATTCCTTTCATAGTAACAGAAGCTTTTTATAGATTTAATGACACAGAATTTAGCAGTCAGAATAGTCAGTGAAAGTCTTTCTTTTGCTGTAGGAACCATTAAAGGATTTTGTCCATTTTCTCCATAACTGGAGATTCCTTGTAACACACTATTAATAGATTTTAGTTTGTTTTAGGCAGTTGTGACATTCACCACTCTTTAGAAATATATTTTGCTTTGCACAGGCACACCTTGGTGCTTTTTTTGTTGTCTTGTTGAGAAGGTCTTTACCTTCCTTCAGTACTGTGGCTTAGGTTGCTGATGGCAAACATTGTTGGATAAACAGTTCCTTGGTAATGCTGCAACAGCATCTTAACATAAACATCCACTGAAGTATGCAAATGATCTCGGTGATAAACAAGCATAGCAAAGTGTGGCTGAGGCAGGAAGCCAATCTGTCTGTTCCTTGTGCCCAATGATATTTTGATTGTCATTTTAATCTTAGGAGTAAATAACATCAGCGATCGTGTTCCATCATTTAATTCCAGTGCCAAAAAAATGAGCGCTGCTTTAACGGGCATCAGACAAGATGGCATTGCTGTGGTAGTTGGCCATTGCAGCTCAGGTCATCTATGTTCCATTGTAAATAACAAAATGATGGAAATCTTAAACAGAGACTGGAAACGGGCATTTTCTGAAAGCAATGTTAAATGGTTAATGTCTAGATTTTTTTTTTTTTTTCCTGGAAAAAAACCTTTCTTGTCACACTTAACGTCTTTGAATTAAGGGTGTCTTAATCCTAGCTAGACTGGACAAAAAAACCTTCCCATTTTTGTCCTCAAGCACCTCAGCAATACTTCTGCACTTCTCTTTTGTTGCCAAGCCTCGATTCCATCACTTGTAAGCTCACATTTTGTGTCTGTCTTTGTTAAGAAACTTTCTTCATAGCCATGTGGGCCTGCTCAGTATCTTCTTTCCTAATGAATGGTTTGTTCCTGCATTCTGAAGTTCTCTTTAATCAACGTCTCAATCAGGCAGCTACCTTGGACCGTTTCCTCTCTTGGGTAAACTTTAGGGATTCATAACATTTCCCTGGATATACTGAAACCTCTTTTTCTGAAGCCCAGTTTTATAACTCTACTGCTGATTCTCCTGGTCTTCCTCCAAGATCCCAAAGTCAGTCGTGTCATTGTCTTTATGGAGCTTACTACATAAATCAAACTCTTAAATTTATCTGGTTTAAGCAAAGTAAAACAAAACAAACCAGCTTGTATTTGATCATTTGGCACAGTTTTGCGGGAATTGTTGTCATTTAATCTGGCTCATTCTGGCTTTCAAAGCAGCCCTGTATCCAAATAGCTGAGCAGGGATGATCTGTCAGCTTTGCTACTTAAGGCAGCTTATGGCACTGCATTTTCATTTCCCTCACTAGCTGACTGTGTTCCTTGTTTTATTTCAGGTGAGTCAAGTAATGATCTCCATTTGTGATACTGAGGCTTGGACCGGTATCACACATGATGGATGAACTGTGGTTATTGTGGTGCTGCCCTAGAAAATGAGGGAATTATGAAGAGAAATGTCCCCTTTCTCTTCTGAGGCTCCATCAGAGCCCAGCAGTGAAAGACTGTGCCCCTGGTTAAAAGAGGGCACTTAAAGTGTCCAGTTTAAAGAGGTGACATGGGCAGTTCAGACTCCACTGGGTGCTGCTGCCCTTAGGCTTGGGAGGTGGCTTTGCTCATTCTGGTGCAGCCACCCCAGTGGTGCTTTTGGGAAGCACACAAAGGTCTACAAAGKTCTCCAGTTCTGTCTTCTTGGTTCTCTGTGCAGAATCCTTGTGGCACTCTTCACTCATCCTGCCTGGTATTTGGTTTATCTATCACCATCTAATCACTAATTAAGTAGGTGTGAAACGGTGATCCCGTTTCTCTCTGGCACAARTGGCTTTCAAGAATGTTTTGTCAGCACAGGGCTGTAGGTTCACCACTTTCTGTGGCTGCCAGATCTGGTAAACACTTGGCTCTATTCTATGGTGTGTCCATTGCAAAGCCAACTGAAACTCTGGATGAGGTGGCGTCTCTAAATTGGGAATAACTTGGTGACAACTATTAATATCAACGGGATTAAAGTGCTCCATTTAGACACTTTTAGGAACCAGCTGTATCCAGTCCCAAACTCCTGAAAAATTGTCAGGTTTTTTTAGAGTAAACTGGAATTGGGGTGTCGAATTCTACTTACAATAAATCTTGAATGAATTATTTKAGCTATGTTATAAAAACTTATCAGAGTTCTAGAAATGATCTGTTGAAAACCATATACCTGCAACTGGATTTGGATGCTGTTCAGTTTTCTCTGCAGACTCCAAACCTTTGCAGAGTTCAATCCTTTACCAGTAAGGTGTCATTTGGGGAAGCTTTTTGACTCAAATTCTGGAGATATTTATGCTTGTGTGTGGGTTAACAGGCAGGAACTGTCTCAGTGGAAACCAGAAGAAAGGGTTACAAAGCACAGTGCAGGGTTTTGTCTGGACAAAGCACAAAGCATGGTTTGTCACTTGGGTTGCTATGCCTCATATCRTCAATAAGTGTTGCAGTAAAAAAAACCAAAACAAAACAATTTTTAAAAATTGAGTATTTCAACCACTTTATTAGAAAAATAAGAAAGTGGACATACTAGCTTTGGTACAATCCAGCTTTAAAAGGTGGCAGTGGTTTTCGATAAATTAATCTTTGAAATAACTTTTATTTCAGAAGAGAAAATGCAGATAGAATTAGAAGACTTATATGGCTGTAGTTACTGTTATAGGGGTCATGCAGAAGGTAGAGAAAATGACTCCTTTCTATGGAGATGTAAGGCAGTGCTCCTCTACATATGCTGAGAATGGTAACATTTGGCAGAAAATGAAAATGTGTCATAGTTCACAGCATTAAATTAAATCATTTGTGAAACTCGTTTTGCCTGCACTATAAGAATTGCCACTTCCATACTGCTYTGGCTGTGGATTAAACAAATGAAAACATATTTTTCTAAGGAAACAGCAAATACATCTCAAAGAACTGAGACATTGTTTCTCGAGGACAGAAAGCAGGCTAGAAGTTGTWACTAGTCTCTTCCTTCTCAGTACATGCTTTATGAAGAAAGTCATCAAATAGGATAGAAGTATAAAATCCATTTTGAAGCTATTCTGCACCTGTTGAAACCACATGGAGTCACAGAATGATTCAGATGGAAAGGGAACTTCCGACGCCATCTAATCGCAACGTCCCTTTTGAAACTGGGGTAACTACACAGATTAGGTTGCTCAGGGGCTTTTAGAGTTCAGGTTGAAAGTCTCCAGGATGCCATAACCTCTCTGAGCAGCATTTTCCTATGCTTAACTTCCCTCACATTCATTATCTTTCTCTTTAGAGCTAACCAGAATTTACCTTTCGGCAACTTTTAGCTGTTGCTCCTTGTTCTGTCACTCTGTGTCTGCGGGTTCTGTCTCTGTAACCTTTGGTTAAGTGGAAGAAGATGCAATTAAGTTGTCTGAGCCCTCCCTTCTGCAGGCGATGCTGAACCAGCTCCCTCAGCCTCTGTCCTGTGCTCCAGCCCTGCAGCTGCCCTGGCAACCCACCACTGAACTCTCAAGCACATCTCCCGTCCTGGGGCACTCCAGACTGGTGTTCCAGATGCTCTCCCAAGTGCTGTGCAGGGAGGAATGATCCCTTTGCTTACCTCACTGACCACCCTTTGCTAATGCAGCCTGCAGAGCAGTTTGCCTTTGCTGCCTCGAAGGCAGAGCACTGCTTTGTGCCAGCTCTGCCCAGCAGGACTCACAGATCCTTTTCTGCAGAGCTCCTCTCTGGCCAGGCAGTCAGAGCCTGGGCCAGTGTGAGGCATTATCCTGTCCCAAGAGCAGGACTTTGGCCAGGTTCTTGTCAGCCCASTCCTGTAGCTTCTGCAGAGCCCCATAACTGGTCCCTGTTTGCTGTCACGTGGGAATTTGCATTCTGACACTTCATATATGTCTTTTACAAAGATGTTCAACAGTTTTGGACCTGGTCTTGATGCCCAAGGGCTGGAGCTCATAGCTGACTGAGCTAAACTTCTAAAGATTGACTGCCACTCCCTTTAAAAACCACTATTCCAGGTGGCTTTTCATGCACCTTTTATGTTAACAATCCAATCCTTTATTTTTGTTCTCCCTCCCCGCTATTTAGGTACAAGGCTGCATCATCCTCAGTATGCTCTCGTAAAGGTGTAAAACAAATGAGGTGCAGTTTCCTATACTGACTTGTGGATGATGACAAGCTCCTTCTATGCTTTTTTTTAAAAAAAATATTTTAAGGATCAATTCTCATTGTAGATATACCTGAGCTCTTCCGAGTGGCTCTTAAGGCCGTTTTGGAGAGCTGTGTTTTTCAAATGTGATGAAAAAATTTTTCCAAGGGAAATATTGGTTGATGGCATACAAGGTTGAGCCGCTGTTGAAAAGACCTTAAGAGTCAGAATTGAGGAAAGTGAGGGAGAGGCAGAAAACTTAAAAAGAAAGATTTAGGTGTTAATGTGGAAGCAAAACGAATCAGTGTGGCAGAATCATGTCCACTTGGACCWTTGGAAATAGCAGGAGAAAGAATTGCCATGTGGGATAAGGAAAGCTCTGGTAATAAATGACAGCAGCATAAAGGCAGTCAAAAGTTTCAGCAGTTGGAAAGAGTGAAGGCGTTGGAGGGAAGGGTTTCTCTGTGTGTGTTGGTGTGTCCACAGTTTATGTGCTCTTGAATTCAGGCAGGAGTTCAGACTAAGTTTTGGCAAGTTGTTTGCTGCTTTCAGTTAAATGTAAGTAAATGTCCTTTGCAGGCTGCTGGGATGTTTCAGTTGCTGGTCTGTTCCATACCCCAGGCACTGACACAAGGTGAACATGTCATTATCAAACACATATGCAGCAGTAGCAAGAGCACGGACTTTTATTGGAATACAGTATGTTATGTGTGAAAAAGACCAAAAGTAAACGTTCCTCTGCAATGGGAGAAAAGAAATGGTACTTTCCTGCTAAGGTAGTAAAGAAATTCTCTTTTGCTTACTTGCTGTTATCTTTTCCCCCTATGCTCTCTGAAAAAAAGTTATTCTGCATGATCTTTTTTACTTTTGAAAACTGAATTTGGCTTTGTCCTGAACCTTCCAAAAAAGAGAGGTGGCTGGAGAATTCATTTTGTGTGATTGCAGAAGCAAATGATGCGAGTCAAGTGGCCTGGTCAGATAATTAAGCTACAACAGAGAAAGCTCGCAGAGTCAGTCAGTTGTGATTATCAGTCCAGTGTGGTTGGATGTCTGATTCCTTCTGAAAAATCTGAAGTGGCTGCTTTTATTATCATTAATTGGGGAGTGCCAGCAACAAATCTGGAAGAATTACACTGCCACTTTAAAGGATTCCAATATATTTCAGTTGGAATATAAGTTTAATGATGAATTGATGACTGTTTGTTGCTCTGCCCACCCCTTAGAATTGGAAGGTTTGTTAAAATAATTCCGGTGTTACGTGTCTGCCCCGCTTCTGAACCCTGATGTCTGTAGGCAGTCTGCAACAGAGTGGCAATAAATGTGTATTCTTTGGGGCTGTCTGAATCTTTTTAGGTTTTTTTTTTTATTCTTTTCTTTATTTCTTTAGATAGAAGTTGAATCATTTTGAAGCTATCTCTAGAGCATCTAGGAAAGTCTCTTTAACAGTGAAGCATTAGGTTGCTTGAAGTGCCTCACAGAACTAAACCTTGGTAGCATTTCTGAAATATTTCCCCTGCTAAGGAAGAGGGATGTCATGAAATGAAACAAAAAAGGAAACAGTATTTCATTTGAATGGAAGGATAAAGTACATTTAATCTAAGCCAGGCTAGTTCAATATCGATGGTTTGCTTGTGGCATTCAGCAATTTTAAAATAGGAACCTTATTGGAATTAACTCTGCCACATGGAGGAGGAATTAATCCCATGGAAATGCACGTGTGTAGCTGGACAGCGTAGCTATCACAAAGCCAGAGCCCTGGAAGTTTAGGCTGTTTTGGAACTTTGAATACAGCCGTGCTGATTTTAAAACAAAAACCTTCAGCTTCCGGCAACTTCCATAGTAGCATTTCCAATGTTTTTTAAACAGCTATTAATGTAGTCAAGCTGTGKTTTTTGTCCTTCTCTGTGCAATCATCTGCTCAGTGGTGCACTCCATAAGCAGTAGCAGGAGCCAGAGGAGTGGCCTGCTGTGATTGATGGGGCGAGGCCCGGCACGCTGAAGGAGCCCCATCTGGATCAGGTTTTGGGAGCAGTCAGATGTCGGGAGGGAGGTCAGCGAGCCCGGCGTCGGCTCCCCTCCCTCGGCACCCCGATCTCCCCCACTGCTGCACACCCTGCGGCGCTCACACGCCCTCAGCCATCGCTGATGCTCGCTTTGGGCAGATGCTGCATGGCCTGGGACCAGAGCAGCTGCTAAGTTTATGGAGAATAAAGGCAGCACCATGGTACAGCAGGTATTTGCACTTTTATTTTCACTCGAAACTCTTGATTTTTAGTCAAGGCAGGGCAGTTCTTATAGCCAGCTGCACCACTGCATGCAAGACTTGTAACCCATGTTTTGTTGCTTGAGTCTGAAGGAGGGCAAGCTACGGGGGATCATGGGCTTGATAGATGTAACTGAGCCCTTCTCAGAACCAGCAGGTTTGCAGAGAAGTGTTGCCTTTTTCTTCTTTGTTTCCGTGCCCTAAGGATACGATGCAGTTTGGCTCGTTTAACTACAGTACAGGAGGCTTTCTCTAAATGTGAAATATCTCTTGCCAAAGAAACAAAATGCACCAAATGGAAAATAGAGCAAAACAAACAATAAACTGTGAGTTTGACTTCAAAATGCAGGCAAGCAGARAGGTTTTCATTGAATACATTTTTTTATGCTGCACATGTGTTTTTTAAAAAAGGAACACTGCATAAGTAATGATTTCTGTGCTCTCTCCTTTGTGTACAAACATAACAAGCTTGCTTTATTATGTTTTGACACTTTTTATACATTTCTTAATTATGAAATCCTTTCAGAGCAGGAGATGCTGAAAAGGCATCTGAGATGGTAGGAGCAGTTTAAATTCTAAGCTTTTCTTCAAATGGAGTAATATGGACGAAATAGGAGAGCCTTCACTTACCTACATCGTCGGAATCTTTTTTTTTTGGTTCTTTAGAGTTCAACATTTAACCAGAAAGCAATAAATTTGATTTTATACACTGCCACGTAAAGCATATTTTTCAGWTGAAATGTGGTTTTCATTAAGTCTCGGGCCAGAACATTTAGCAGAGCCTGACTGTCTGCCATCCTTTGTTCTCCTTGCTGTTGCCAACAACCACTTTTTTAAAAAACCATGCACAAAGTGAGCATTAAGGGCTCATTTAATCTTAAAGGTACTTGGAACTGAGTCTGAAGGGACAACTTCTGTTCAGCTTCTCCTGCCTAGGTGGTATTAAGCCATGCCTGTGTACTGTCATACACAGCTTTGAAATTACTCTAATACCTGAGCTCATAGGCTAATTTAGGATCAGTATTTCCCGTTGCTTTTAGGGCCATTTTCATATTTTCAGCTTAATGCATTAGAACTTACTATTTTTTCTATTCATTTCAGTTCGCTGTGTTTTAAAGAGCAAAATAAAGGAACATTTGAGGTGATTCTATTTAAAGAATTTTTGGTTCTTTGAAATCTATTCAAGTGTATCTGACTGTTGTGTAGTCTGGGGTTCCCATCAACCACATGTATATACAAATGTGTGGTAGCTGACACTTCATTGTTCTTGATATAAATTAGTATTTTGGACAATAAGCTCTGGCTATTATTAGCCAAGTAAATAGTACAGAACTTGTTTACACATACATGCTTTTATATCACATTGTAATACCGTGTCTGTTGAATTAATTATGAATAATAAATTCACACTAATTTTAAAGGTTAGGAAAGGCTTCAGTAGTCACTTATTTTAAGGGATGAACATCTCAGATTTATTGTCACTATCATTTTAAACTTAGAGCCTGCAGTCCATGTGCAAGTTTAATTTCTTTAATATCCCCTGTCTTCCAACAATTTAATGAACCTGCAGAGCCTGCACCGATAATCTCRTGTGTCAGTTTTCTGCTCTGAGCATACTGGGGTTGGTTTCTTTAATGGCAAGGCTGTGAATCTCTGAATATGTACAAGTTAGTAAAAAAACCCCACAAATCCCTGACCCTTCGTTGTTTACTCATTAATGGGGTCTCAGTTATAAATAAGTTAGCCAGACCTCAGCTRAACAAGTCTAATGAAAGAGGTAGAAGAGTCTCAACATTGTGGAGGTTCTGAAATTGCCAGTGCAATTTGCCATTCTGTGATAAATCTAAAAAGTTTGGAGTTGCTGGTAAAAATAATAGGAAAGTTCAACCCTCTTAATTAAATATGAGCTGTAATTAGCACTAGGTGTGGATGCTTTGAATATTAATTGGGGTCCTCATGGAACTGCTGTCAAGGTTAATGAGAAACAGTGGGGGTCTCAGCAACACCTGGTTTAGGACTGGAGGTGGTACAAAACCCTTTAGATCAAATGCACCTGGACATTAGCCCTTGGTCCCTCTGTTGCCACTGCTGTTCTTTTTTAACAGCTGCTGACTCCAGTGCCATGTTTAGCATTGGGCAGGAAGGAATRGCTTAAGGACCAGCACTAACCAGCTCCTGCTTTTCAAAACCAGCACAGTGAAAATGCTTACAGAGGCAGAATCTGGATTTGCTTTTGTTCATTCTTACCCCTTGCTCAAGTCCCTCCTGAAACAGCTGATTAAAAAATTTAAGGTCAGCTGCCTCCCACACAAGTTTTAAAAATACTTCTTTAACATTTAATGAATGTCTCTGGTGTAATCCAGTCATTCCTGGGTTTTGCTTCATCTGGATTTTAAGGGTTTTTTTAGTAGTGAAAATATTAGGTAAAAGAAATAAGAAAGGAACTTGACCATTTTAATATTAGAGGGTTAAAGTATWCATTTACAAGAGTTTTTAACCTCCACAGAAATTTATCACAGCCAGTTTCAGTGCAGCATTAACCTTGCAATGATTGCAGGTATGCAAACAACTCTYAGTGACTTAACCCTGTGAAGTCAGTAAATGACACTGGTTTTGTGATAAAGATGGTCAAATGAAGCAATGGAAACCACTTGCTCAAGGCCATGCACTAAACCAGCAGCAAAGATGAGGTGAAAATTAGGGTTTGATTGCTGATATAAAGTTACAATTTTTTAGAATGAGTGCCTTTTACAAAGGAAAATTCAGTTTTCTCTTTTAAGTCTGTCAAGTACCAAGACTTCTGTGCGAATTCTTAAAAGCTCTTGAGTTTAGGACTAGTTCAGGTCAGAGAACTGATGTCTGAATTAGTTGAAATTGGCTGGAAATGCCCTTAGGTACAAAGTGCAGGAGAATGTCTTTTATTCATCCAGCCTATTTTAAAATTAGGAAATCATGGGCTGATGAGTACAAATAAAATCCCTGCAATAGTCTTGGGCAGGTACTTGCACATGCTTTGGTGGGGGAATGATGGAGTAGTTCAAAAGATAATAAAATTTTAACTTAAATGTGCATTTTTACATTGTTGCTATTTAAAGGGATAATTTTATCTTGTAAATTAGTTTATCTGAGGTTGGGATAGTCCCTGCACTAATGGCCTGTAATGCTGTGTCAGGCAAAATCACATTTTGGACATTTTTTATATAGGTTCAGAAAGATTGAAGTGTACATTTCTTCCTCTAGCATTATTGCTTTTTAGTGTGAGCAAAGCATTTAGTCAGAAGTTTTCTAATTGATAAATTAACAGCCTTGGCTATTCTTTATTATATCAAGTGGAAATATGAGTCTCTCTATAACAACATGAGGATAGTGTTTTTAATGCTATAGGCTAATTGTGATATGGAGATTAAATACTGTTGTCTTCAAATGTAAAACCTTTAAAGTTCTTAAATCTTTTTCTCTTGACATAGAATTTTTCTTTTATGTTATTTAAGGTTTTGAACTGATGCATTTTAGATTCAAATATTTAATATTTTGACTGGATCTCGTTATTATTATTTTGCATTCGTGGCATGCAATTGCTCAATGCAGAGTACCTCAAAGTATTCTGAATATCTCAGGGCGTTATTTCATATCAGTACTTGTAGTACTTGTAGTACTTGTAGTACTTGTAGTACTTGTAGTACTTGTAGTGTTTGTTAACAGCATGCACCCAAATCGTGCCCTGGGTGTAGGTTGCATATATTGTGTTGTGCAAATGGTGAGTCAGAGTGGTCACAGACTGGAGGCTGAGCTTACCAGAGCTCTGTGCTGTGCTCAGGAGCCTTTAGAATAAACTAGCTTTGTCCCTCTGCCTTGTCTGAGTTGAGGCATCATTAGTGCAGGCAGATTTCACTGACCTTTCCCACTTAAAGAATAGTCTACAATTATCCCACGAGCAGCAGATTTGTTTGTCTAATTATGATAATATTTAATAGGGTTAGTAAAATGCATTTAATGCAGATAAGAAATGTTCTCCTCGAGAAACAACCACTGTGCCCTTTTCAGGCCAGGATGCTCTCATCGCTCTCTGCGTTACGGGTGCAGGACCTTTCGCTTATTTTATYTCACGCCACGTTTCTTCCTTTTTTTACTTTTATTTTTTTTTTTCCCTTTGATTTTCACAGGGTAATCAGGAAGCTACAGCACCTCCTGACACAATGGCACAGCCTTATGCCTCAGCCCAGTTCGCTCCACCTCAGAACGGTATCCCTGCAGAATACACAGCCCCACATCCGCATCCAGCTCCAGACTACACAGGCCAAACCACTGTTCCAGAGCACACGTTAAACATGTACCCTCCTGCTCAGACACACTCCGAACAGAGCGCAGCTGACACAAATGCACAAACTGTCTCCGGCACAGCCACAGTAAGTCAAGGTTACAGCTCTTTCTAAAGCTCTGTGTTTCCTGTGTGTTTGTCAGTAACATCTTTTCCTACGTCGCGCTGGACGCGCTTCGTTTGCGTGAGGCTTGGTCGCCGTGTTAAGGTTGAGAGTCTGTCAAAGTTTACTGTTGAACCTGGAGAATGTGTTTTCGCTGGTTTTGGAGCTTCTTAATAAGTGTTGGAGCTTTGGAGTTTCATTTTCAACAGTTTTAGACAAAATGATTAATAGCCAGCCCATGAATCATAGCATAAATTTTAATTAAGTCCAATATGGAAAAAATATTGCAAATGAGTGTTTGTAGGCATTCATTTGCGGGACCAAAGAAAGCAACCAAAAAACCCAAACCAGACTAATTTGATTATTTTTAATGACCTCTGTGGTTTTGACACAAGTAGTTTTAAAAAAAGTATTAATTGAATGATCCTGTACAAAATGTACTGTGTGAGTTAGTATTGTGAAGAGCATGTCTGCAATATTRTATTTTCTAGAGAGCTTGTTTGTGCAGCCATTACCCAAGTTGTGTGTGGATCTGTGCTAAACAGAGCAGAAATGATAGACTTTCCTTCTATTTGATTTATATGTGAAGTTCTGAAGTGTCATGAATTATGCAAGARACTCCTCGGATGGCTCTACCTTGTAATTTAAGTCACAAATTTCACACATTGATAGTTTAGTGTTTCTGTCTTAATTCTAGAGTGGGACCCAGTATATCCAGTGCCAAGAGCTGGCAGATTCCTGAGCCATTAACCAACGCCCTGTGCTACATGTGCAGGATGGAGCACAGAACAGGCAGTGCTTGAAACATCTCTCCTGGCTGTCCTCATCCTTGCCTCAGCCATGCTCTGTGCCTCAGCTTACCTCCCTTTTCTTCSTGGCTCACATCCAGCCTAAAAGGTTTCATGCACTGGGGCAAGAGGAAAGGGAAAACACATTCGCCTAAATGAGCTCTGCAAATTTATGTTTATTGCCGTGCCGCTAATTTCTTTATGTGGGCATGAGCAAGAAAGTAAAGCAAGAGCAAAGGCACTGAAGAGTGTTCCTTGCTATTATCATGGAGAAATGCTTGTGACTTAATTACACATTTTTGCGGTTTATGCAGTAAAATGTTTTGGTCTTTTTATTTTTAGCTTGGTAACTTTTTATTGCCCTGAGTTGCCCTTTTCTCCAGTATTGGGAGAAAGTTTAAATTGAAGAGCATCCTATTTGCTTGTATCTCATAGCATTCTTTGCAGTTCTACTGTGTCCCCTCTTATCCATCTCTTTGCTAAGTTAAATTCCTGGTTCTTTCCAGCTTTTAAGATTTGCTTCCATAATCATTTTTGATTGTTGTCCAACTGTTGTCAAATACCACTGTCATTGGTTTAGAGCAGGAACCCTAAGCTGAATAGGTACCCCAGAAGAGATTGGATATTGACTAAAAAGAYAGTCTTTCCTACTGTCCCTTTTTTGTTCTTTTTATATTCTCCGATTTTGCTTGGTTTTTGTGACCACTGCTGCAACCTGAACAATCCACTGTGATGCCCAGCTCAGCCTTTTCATGTTTTGAAACTGTTTCTGTTCAGTCCTGAAGTAAAATACTGACAGTGCTAAAATCAATGGCAAAAGACCCGTCGATGGGAGTGGGACAGGAGCTCATCCCTCATCATTTATTGCTTTCAATTGATTGTGTTTCCTCACCCCGTTTTGATTTTTCAGTTTGAAGAAATGTCAGTCACTTTATCAGAGAAGTCAGGGATGTGTTTTCCCAACATTTTCCATAGCAAAGGCTGGTGAAAAGACATAGTTTGGATTGTCTGCAATGCCCTTATCTTCTTCAAGTGCTCTATTCAATCCCAGCTCTAGCAAATCCAATGAATCCCTGCAAAGTTTCCTGCTTCTGATATGCAAATAGGCTTTATTGTTATTTGGTTTTGTGTCCTTTGCTATCTGCTCTTACTTGCTTTTTGCCTTCCTAATATCCAACTTGTATTTTACCTGTCAGGAACCTTTTTCCTTCCGTTTCCCCTTGGAGTGAATTTCCATTCTCTGCAGGATAACACTTCAATTCCACTAACCTGTTATATTCAGGGAATATGGTATAGTTATTTGCTCTTTTTATTGTGGATCCTTTCCTTGCATTCTGGTTTCCTTTCTTACAGAGGAATGGACAGAACATATTGAAGTAGCTCCCATGCTGTTTATAAAGAATTAGATTTCCTTCCTTTTGACTTTAGGGTCTATTTGAGAAAGTTTTGGTTTGGTTTGGTTTTTAAAAAGATATTTTTTTCTAAATTGCAATGTTATATTGAAAGTTGTGGATGCTCTCCCTCAAGAACAGTGCAATGAAAAGGCAGGTTTTCAGGAAGTGTGTTCATCTGTGGATCTGCACTGACATTTAACACATTGCTCACCGGTTAGCTTCACAAACGTACAGACAAATATTGTTTTCACAATTTAATTACAGGCACCTAGATTTAAAATCTGTTATGCTGGGTGTCATTAGCCATTGCTCTTGGCATACTGTGGAGACTTTATGAATAGATATGTGCAGATGGATCCCAGGCAGATTTAACATTGGCTGTGTAACACTATGAGGGTCCAGCTGTATACATCTCTCTGTAGGTTTAAGAATATAAGTTTCTGTTATGAAAGAGAGCTTCAATAGCACTGTGTCAACATTGTACCTCCATGTGCTCTTTATTGTTGAAGGATAAAAATTATGTTTCCTGCTACCTTTGAGAATAGTAGATTTCTAGTCAAAGAGTTTTAAGTGGAATTGGTGTGGGGACATAGTGGCATTTTTTGGTAGGTCCCAGTATTTTTACTTGGTTTCTTTTCAGTAAGCTGTTTATGACATGCATTTGAAAGAAGAATAATCAATTGGCCAATCATTCACAAAAGACTGCTGTTGTGATTAATGTAGATCAGACAAGCTGTTGGAGGCAAGACCAGTTTTTGAATTTTCTTACTCACAAATTTATGTGCATGTGAAGCTGGATACACCATCAAAAATGGATCTTAAAGTTTTGCAATGTGAACCTAAAAAACTGCAGGGCAACTGTCTAAATTGTAGAATTACTAYCAGAAGTGACTTAATCTCCTCCATGAAGGACTGAATCCATGCTGAGGCGAGATACCTCCCAGGCTTTCTCTGAGTGTCCCAGGTTCCTTCCTCTTGTCTGAAAGAATCATACGCTGAAGCTGGAGCTCACRCTGGGTCTAGTGCCACCTAAACCCCAGTAAAGATAGAAATAATAAAAATAAACTGGTTCTGTGCAACTTCTCTTGAGTCCTTAACTGCAACACAGGATGTGATCCCAGCCCAGCCATGATCCCCATTTGCTGAAAACTGAACAAAATTCCAATTACTGCTTTTATTACAGGTTTGCAATTTTGTGCAGAGTGCTCTTGTGATTCATGTTCAAAAGTATTTCACGTACTCTTGGACACGCTCTTGTACCTCTAGAAAGAGTCTTTCTCAGTGACCAGTTTTAATCTATTTAGATAAAAGAGTGTAACACGRTATTCTGTCAGAGTGAGTGCTGGAACAAGAGGTGCTTGGGCTGTATGTGCAGGGATTGCTAACTCTGATTGTGATGCTGTGAAACAGGAGAAGAGGGACAGGATGAAAGGGTAGTAAATGATTAAAGACAGGATGACTTAGCTGAAATGATATAAAATCATTGGTAGGTAATAAAATACTGTCAGAAGTTACTTTGAGTCTTCTCTGAGCATCTCTGGTTTTTTTGAGTAGGGATGAAGTGCATCTGAGTATATGCAAAATCAATAATCAACCAGCAGCGGGTTATTTAAGTGCTAGTAGACTTTTGGAGTTGCACAGCATCAAATATGCTTCAAGGCATTAACAAAAATAGTAAATGGCTTCTTCCTAGAAGGTTGGATCAATGAAAACTATGTTACAAAGTTATGCTAAAAGTAATGTATCTGATGATTTTGTAGAGTGGTTCAGAGCGTTACATTAAATAGTTATGTGTATTAAAGTATTTTTAAGACATTTAATCATTTTATGAAATCACCCTTTGCCTGTGTACATATATAGATGTAAACCCATTGTACATAAATAGTTCTGAGTAAAACTTGTTCACTTTTTTTTTGTGGTTTTCCTGCACAGCTTCTGTTGATGACAGCAGGAGATGTGGGTGTAAATGAAAAGGGCATTAGCTGGGCATGTGTGAGGGAGCAGGTAATAGTAAAGTAAATGTTTCTCTAGTGTTTCCTGTTCTAAATGTATTATACTAATAATGGAAGTAACTCATGGTGTGATAAGAGCTGAGGTTGCAATAGTGCCCCGTGTTTTATGTGTGTATATAAAAAATGTGCTGCTCTAAACTTAATCCTACTTTTGCATAAAACTTGAGATCATTGTGCAGTCTTTCTGTTTTCAACTGAGACTTTACCAGGCTTCAGAAACTGAAAAGTTGTGTGATAAGTTGTGTGTTTGGATGGGAGATCTTGAGGGAAAAGGCAGTTTACTTGGAGGAGTGATCCATGCACGGTGCTTTTCTGTCTGAAGTGTTCATCATCAGCACCCAGCATGGCATCAGGGGATGCAGTGCTGTTCAAGCCCTGTAGAAGATGTGCAGTGCAGAGGTGTGGGTTGTCTCTGGCCTGGGAAGATGATAAGGTGTTTTCCTCCTAACTTCACCATTAGAACTAAATTTCAGCTTGGTTACTACCAAAATTCCTCTTGTGGCATCCACTGAACCTGATACTTCTCTGTGATAATAACTGATATATTGGATATTATGTCTGTTGTCCCAGCTGCCTTGCTTTACCTTGAGATGTTGTGTATGCTTTGGCATCTAACGGCCTGTAAGTTTGATGCTTTCTTTTCTTGGTGTTAATTTGTCCAGGTTTGTGCCTTTTTTAGTCATGTTGCAGAGGCCAGCTCTTCATCTGAGGATTTGTGAAGGCTTAGTGATGCTCTGGACTGCAAAATTATTTACCACGTTGAACTTTGTTCTTTTGGGGAAGTGAGATATGTACAACCTTTGCTGACWTTTTTGGGGTTTAGTGTACCAATTACTGTGTTGTGCTTATTAATTTGGGTAAGAAATCTGGGAGCAGGAAGCGTTTAGAGTGAAGTGCTTGAATGTGCTATCTAAGCCTGCAGGTGAGTAGATTATTACTACAGTTTTYGGCAGCATATTTCTGGTTTTTATTAGCTCTTTTACCTGCTCAGTCCTTTATGTAAGCTATTGGTATAAGTGATTTTTCCAGTTTCTTTCTTTTCTCCCTTGGTTCATCTCCTCTTTCTCCGCTACTGTTTCGTTCATGACGTCCCCATCTCCTGGGGGTGTGGGCTGCATTAGCTGCTTCATGCAATTGTATTCCACRTTAAGCAGCATGCTGTATCCTACCTGGTGCCCAGGTGTCCCTCAGCTGCTCTGACAGCAGCGTGTCACCGAGGCAGGAATGTTCAAACCCAAGTTCTCTGTACTCTGCTGGCTCCTCACGGAACCGCGGCTGTGCTCGGGAGCCTCGAGCTGAACTTGTTTGGAGCCCAACCTGCCAAGTGTCTGCAGAGTGGGTGGGACACTTCTCAGTGCTGCTGAGCTCAGCTGCTGTTATCCCTGTCTCTGAATGCTCTGCTCTTGCCTGAGAGGTTTCCATGGGGTACCTGGAGCTGTCTCCTGTGGCTTGGGGAGGAGTGGCTCACTTACTTCTCTGTGTAATTCTGGCTGGCAAGGAGCAGAGCAGAGTTCCAGGGCAGAAAACCACACCAATTCCTTCTCTAAAGGATGGCACGGTGCTCCCCCTGCAAAGGAACTGGAATTTTCACCACAAAGTGGCTGTCTTGCAAGTCAGATTTCCCCATGGACACTTTTTATTGCCAACTGGTATCAGTGACCCAGTTTTTATTCTATTTCAATGCCATATTTTTGTCTCTAGATGTTTGCCACCCGTATGCTAGATAGCTGATAATGCTTTGACAACTCTTACAGCAGTGTTTATTCATCTAAATCATACCCTGCTGGCGCAGGCTATTGTATCAGCATGGTGTGCTATTTCATTTATACTACCTATTATAACCGGTCCCAACTGCTCCTTGAAGGAAATATTTCAAGGAGCTTATTTCGAGACCCTGAGTGCTTCAGAGCTGCAGAAGCAAGGAACCCGGTCCAGCTCCTGCTCCATAGCGAAGAGATCAAAACTGACATCCCAAATAGATAACATAATGCTGTGCCGGGGTGGTGAGGCACAGTAATGACTTGTGATCATAGGCATTATTGCTTCTAAGAGGCTTCCTTGCTGAGAGCCCTGCGTGCCAGCTTTGCAACTGTGCCCCACGTGTGCTCCTTTGCTTATGCTAAGGAATAGCAGGAACACACTGCTCACTTCAGCCCCTCTGCGTGTCAGTGCCAGCTCTAAAATAGATTCTCCTCGAGGATACACAGAACCTGACACTGACTGTTTCCTACGATGCTGTTTATGGAGTGCCTGTTTGTGTTGTTTCGTTGTTTTGGCTGGGAAGAAGATAAATAACCACCCTTTTTTCCTGTGTTGCTGAGTGAACTTGGGCTTTGTGATTCTGTGAGTGGGTATGTGGTGCGAGGACAGCAGCCTTACCCTGCCAGCTCTTCTGAGATCTCAGTGCCTGATCGTTGTGATTTAGGTGTCACCTCAGTTTCTTTTACCTTTTGATTCTCATAGCAAGAAAAGGTTGAAAATATGATGTTCAACAGACAGAAAAATGATTATTCTGGTTTTGTGGGTCTTTTTCCTTCCCTCATTTTTGTGTACTTGAACTTGGTGAAATGTTAAAGCTGAAGATCCTCCACAAAACCAAAAAAAAAAAAAAACAAACCCACCAACAAGGATAAAGAGAGCAATTATGCTCTGACATCTTTAGTCATGTTTGCTCAAATAAATTAGCTGAATGCCACTGATTACCCTCTGAATGTTCTTCWTAGGGCATACTAACAGTTCTTAGATCACTTCAGCAGGTAATTCCAGCCAGCTCTAAGGCAGATTTGAAGCACAAAACGTTGCAGAGGTCTTTCCAACCACATTGTCAACCAGAGATGGTCATATTACTGCAACTTGAAAAGTTTCTTGTAGAAAGCATTACCAATGAATTTCTAATCTGTCAAGTTTAATTGACCAATTGAACAAATTAAGATTCTCTTCCTGCTTGTCCCTGAAAGAGCCGAGCTAATATTGTTTTTTTAAGTTTCCTTGTACTTTGTATTGTCTCTTGGGCTCTTTACTTCTCCATACCAATTATTTTGCATGTTACATTATTGACTTTTTCTTCTCTCTGTGCAGTCTAAGTAGCCATGGCATGGAAATGCTTTGGCTGTACTTCGGGTTCATATGTATTGAGAAAAACCATTGCTGTACATTTCGCTGAATACACCGAGCGTAAATTTCAAAGGGGACCTTGTGTGATGAAATACCCAATTTCAACTTCTTTTATATTTGACCTTCTGCATCTTTGCTCCGTGTTACAACATGATAATTAAAATTGATCCTCATGGTTTGGTTTTTTTGGTGAAAATTAGCTCATTTTCACTAAATGCATGAATGGCTGTGCCAGGTTAGGTAAGACCAATGAAGTTTTCCATTCTCTTGTAATTGACATGGAAATGATTGTTAATGGCTYGCACCTTTATCAGAAGTTGTTGATCTCTCCATTCATCTACTCTTYGTAATTGCAGTATAAACTTGTGTATTGCTTGGAGTACCTTGTGCAGTGGCCTGAGAATATGTTTGTGCCTTCTTGGTCATCCAGCAAAATCCTTACCCTTGCTTGCAGGAAACTGCCTCTCCATTGGAGAGGTCAGAGTGCTCAGGTAGCACAGGTAGCTGCCGAACTGACAAAGYTTGCAGTTGAAAGCTGTGAAGATCATTCAGAGACGCTTCCTCTCTTCTTCCTTAAGTCATGAGACTGGGTTTSTCTTCCTGTGACAGTCCGTGCCCAGAGCTAAACTTACTCTCCTGCATGACTACACGTGGGTCTCAGCTAAGGATGGCTTAGTGGGTTATTACCCCCAACCCTGAAAATGCTTTTTTAAAATCCTGTTTATACTCTCAGGTTTCCATTCCTCTCCCACACATCTCTCTCTTCAGCTTTCCCACACACCCAGCCACCCACAGAATTACTTTAATTAAATGTTACTCATGTGTGGGCTTGCTTACCACTTCTCCCTGCTTAATTTGTTCCTTTCTAGGGTCAGTGTGAAAGAGTGGCTTGATTCAAACATTTAACTTTGCTATCCATCAGCATTAGAAAGACAGTAATGAGGCATGTCCCTCTGTCTTGGCTTGACACGCAAGCAGGTGAATCCATCTGTAAGTCTGAAGCTGCTTTATGCTCTACCAGTGGCTTGACAGGCTGAGATAGACGTTGCAGGCAGAAGCAGACAGTAAAATGTTCTTATTCACTAGATCTGCATTCAGGGAAGGGTTAGAAGTTCTTCTTTTCAGACTTTGCTGGAAAAAGAATTACACTGAGCTAATACTCTACCGTGCACATCACGCTCTATTTGGTCTTTCTGTGATACGCAGAAAGAATCGGTTGGTCATTTTAAATTGCACAGACCTAGAMATTAAATGACCAATAATTTATTAATTAATTGTAGAAATTCCAGAAGAAGGGATAAGAGAGTAACCTGGGGGGTTTTTCTGTCTTTAATTAATCCTACACRTGTATGGCAATTTCTTTACAAACCTGTGACACAGTGTGGTGGGCTGACCATGTCTGACCTCCCTAATATATTGGGAGGGTTTTATATACAAATACAAAATAATTGCTATTTTAAAAAAAATAGTTGCAAAACCTTCCTCTTCTTTTGCTTGCTTCTTGCCTGCTTTTAATCTTTGTGTGCATTTTCATTGTCTTATCTTCCTTTTCATCTCTACAACACTATTCCTTTTTTACAGTCTTTTGTTTTCCATTTGTGTTGTTTTTCATTATGTATGCTTTGTCTCTATTTTCTGTCTCTTCCCAGTTTTTGCTCATTCCAGTATTATCTACTAGCTCGCTTTCATTTCCTCTTGCCCTATAGGAGGTACAAAGCTACCACTGATTTTAATGTGGCATGGAGAGAATGTGGAATCTCTGAAGGAAAYATATAGTTGATGTGAAGAACATACATGAGTTCTCTGGTATTTTTGTATCCAAATTGCAGCAACTTGCTGCTTCTAGATGCTTTTTCAGCTGGTATCCCACGCAGTTGTGTTGAAGCATCAGCACATTGTGCTGCCTTTTTGGATTTAGAAAAACTTCTCAACAGCTTTTTAAGACAGATCCCTTAAGTCTTCTGCTATTCTTGCTTAAAGGGGCTTTTTTGCATTTGCTTTTCCAGCAGAGACCTCTTTAAATCTCACCCACTGAAGCAGCTGCCACTGCCTCTGGTCTCTTCCCTACCTGGGAAGTTGCCATGGCCTCTGAAATATAATCAGTTTACCCCAGAACACAAACAGAGGTGCACATTTAACACCCACCTGCAAATGGCAGCAGGATGTGTCAGTGCTTCTTCCCTGCCATAGCAACCAGCTCTGCAAAAATGCCTGTGAAAGGAGGGGGTAAAACAGCGCCTGTGGGGCAGCTCCTCACCTGCCTCTGCCCCCAGGCCTGATAACACCTCCGGGTGGGGTGGATAGAGAACATGAAACTCTCTCCGTGGGACACAGGAGCAGATTGTTTGCTGTTGAGGACATCTCAATCTTCATGAACTGACTGCTTGCAGACTCTGGGATAAGACTGGCACTGCCTCCCAGCTTCCTTATCCCATCCAAAGCACGAATGGAGGGTTTCTCTTGCTGTGCTTTTTTTTGCTTTGGATTATAATTAAAATACTTTTCCTTTATTCTCTGATTTATAAAAGATTAAAAAAAAAGGCAGCAGACTGCCTTCTGATGCAATCAGAATGGGGGAGCGTGCTTACAATCAAGTCTTTTCTATGTCTGTGGGTTTTTTTTGTTGCTGTTATAAAAAGTGCGTCAAAAGATGTCAACTATTTAATTTCATAAGGATTCACACAAGTTCCAGCTGTTCCAGAGCAGTATCTAAATAYTTGATTTGAAAACGAGATGAGTACCAAGGCTGCAACATATTGCAGGCACGATCACCCAGCTAGCCAGGAAGCTCTGAGCCTGCCTGTGCTAATTAGTGTTTGCAGATGAAGCTCCTCCAGTGGAAGCTGAAGTTAAAAAAAGATCTTATGGGTTATAACAGCATAATGTGCGAGAAAAGAGAGATCTACAAAACTCAAAGTGTGTAAATTTACGGTTTTTCGTGTTATGACAATGCTGGGACACCTAATTTTGCTTTACATGAGGATGTGGTTTATTTTTTAATGTGTCCACATTTTAAAAGTTATTATTGCTGCTGTTGTTTGAAGAGATTTGTTGCCAAAAATGTGGTTATGAAATGTTGATTTATTTAAAATATTTGCAAGTATTCATCTTAAAGCTAGGAGATACTCAGAAATCTTGTGGATTTTTGCTTAGAGGAAAAATTCACAGTTTTGGCCAGAGAAATTTGCTTTAAACTTATGCATTTACTTGAAAATGTAGCAATTCTATTGCCTATTTGCTTGGAGTGCTTATTCTTTTGGTTTTAGGGATATGGAAATAGTTATTGTGCTGAGAAATATGGTTTCTTGTGGACACATTCCACCTCATTTCCTTTCTTACATAGTTTACAGTTACACTGTTGCCAAATTTAGCGAAACAGGTGCCAAATTTCACCTCTGAATATTTGTATTTCCTTGTTCTCGTACATAAGCTTCCTTTTTTTCTTTAAAGAAAATCTGACAGGGACAGGTGGCAAAACTATTCCAAGCTGGAGCAGCAGAAATAACGGAGCTTGGTTGTTTATATATGAATGTCACTTTTGACTTCTTTTTAAATACAGAATGTATTCTAGATGGAGTGTTTGGGAAAAAAATAAATATTAGCTTGTATTGAAAAATGAAGGTTGTAAAAGAGAGATTAAAATGAGATAAAAAAGTAGATTTTGAGCAAATTGAAAAACTTGCATTTTATAGTAATCCCTTAAAGTGTTGATCTTCAAATGCATTGCAATTAGTGTAATTGGAGGAGTCAACATATTTGCAGCGTAGACAGTGAATAATTTTCAATGCATGGCCACTGTTTGATCCTCATGAGCGGGTGATACACCCCAGTAAATCCATACCATGGCACACAGGAATTTAGCTGCAAAACGCTGTTTTAGCCTGGGAGAGAAGCCTTGCGAGCACTGACAGCCGGAAGGGCTGCGTGCTGGTGCCCACAGGACCTGGCCAGAGCTGCTCCTGAAGGGCTGGGCTGCAGGAGCAGATCCCTGCGTCGCGGGGTGCTGGGCGTGCGGG